>JANHFT010003682.1:24174-38514 GCA_032467955.1 Pseudoxenodon macrops | reverse complement strand
GACGTCGAGCCATCCAGCCCGGTCACATCACGAGACGTCGCCGAACACACGAAGAGGGACAAGGTGCTCAGGAAAGTAATGAACTGGGTGTTGAGGGGGTGGCCTCAAGAGGCGGAGGGAGAGGAGTGGTGAGGCTCAGGCAGAAGACTCCTCCTCTAGCCTTTAATCTTTTTAACTAGCTGGGGGGCTTTTGGAGCTGCGAGGGGTCCCCCAAGATACTCCCCCCAAGAGACCAAGGGTGTTCTCTTGCTTTGGTCCTGGGGGGGGGAAGGTAAGTCGCTGCAGGAGACCAGAGAACCAGGCCCCATAGTTTTGATCCCCAGAAAGAGTGGGGAGGGTCCTTCCTTCCTCCAGGGCACATCTGGGGAGAGCTCTTCTGGCCCCCTTCCCTCTCCCAGCACCCTCGGCCTCAAGTAGCAGCATCACTCGGTGCAGTGGAATTGATGGATGTTTGGGTCAATCTTGGGTTCCCCGTTTTGGGTGTCTCCATGAACGATTTGGATGACGAGGTGAAGGGAATGCTTATCCAAATTGGGCGGGATATAGAGTGCCTTGGAAGACCTGTAATTAATATGACCTTGGACAGTTTAGAAAAATAGGCTGAAAATAACACAACGAGTTTACAAAAACAAGTGCAAGGGATTCCACATAAGAAGCAAACATCAAATGCATAAATGTAGCATCAGGGATACCTGCATGATAATATATATAGTGCTCTTCTGAAACAGATATTTCAACAGTAAATGACTGCAAATGGAATATGCACCAGCCACGTGATATAATTTCAGAGAAGGCAAATGCTGTTTCAGGCTGCATCAAGAGATGCAATTTCCAAATTTCAGGGTGTAATCACTGCTCTGCTTTCATCGGTCCACACCCAGACTACCATCTCCCTTCAGAAGCTGAGTCTTTAATGCCAGGGCAATTGTGAAAAGGAGAAGAGCTGGTCGTTTGAATGGTTGTGAAAAGTGTTGAGATGTGCTCTCCAGGAGCCCAGCAGCCGACTCCCTCCAATCCCGGTTCTGAATGGAGGGGATCCCGTCCATGCCTCTTAGGAAGTGCCACACCTGCCCTGCTTGTGGAGAAAGGATCTTCTCTCCTCTGGAAGCCCTCTTGGCCTCTGTGGGTGGGGTGAAGGGGAGGGAAGAGAAGCCCCCCTTTCTTTTGATCCTCTTCTTGAGGCGAATCTCTTGGGCAGCGGGAGGAGAGCAGCCATGCAGTGCTGACCGTGATGGACTCAGGATGTGCCCGGGCAAGAACTGGAGGGGAAATGAATGGATAAGGGAAAGGTACTTGATCTGGGCCAGGGGCTGCCTTCTTTCCTCACCCTGGGACCTTCCAGGAATCCTGCCTGTCTTTGCACCCTCCGCCTGGAAGCTTCTCTCCTTCCCTCCCTCCCTCCCTTCCCACCCACTTCTCTCCAACTTCAGCATCTGTCCTCCTACAAAGACAGTCCCAGTGCACAAGTTCCAATCTGTGCACAAGAGGGAATGTTGCAGGCTTGCATTCCTGTTCCTTGCACAAGGCCAGATGATTCGCAGCAGTGCTGATAAGAGCTGATTGAAACTTGATGGATGCAAGTTGTGTGCTTCTCTCTAAAAAGGTCAGAAGGCCGGTGAGTGGTGGTTCTGAGCAGATCCTTGGAAGAATAAGCTATTCACACATCAGCATGGAATTCGCAACCTAATGTGAGCCATTGCGATAAAAAACAAAGATGGGGTCAACCTATTCTCCAAAGCAAGACAAGAAGCAATAAAGGAGAGAACCAACCTAGAAATAAGGAGACATTTCCTGACAGTGAGAACAATTAACCAGTGGAAGGGTTTGCCTCCAGAAGTTGTGGGTGCTGCATCACTGGAGGTTTTTAAGAAGAGACTGGCCAGCCATTTGTCTGAGGTGGTGTAGGGTTTCCTGCCTGAGCAGGGGGTTGGACTAGAAGATCTCCAAGGTCCCTTCCAACTCTGTTATTTTGTTATTCACTTGCTCAGTGCTCACTTCACTTCACTTCATGTCTGAGATTGTCCTAATCATGTCATATCTGGGCACACAAGAATCACAGGGAGCCTGAATGCTTCTGATCATCAGAAAAGGGGAAAACAAAATAGGGGACCTGGCTGTATGGATGCAGGCAGGATGTTCCACCAGCTGTGTCCTCATCTGCAGACAGAGCATCAATCTGCCTCCTTAGGAGTGCCAATTTATTTTCACTAAGAAGTAGAAGAGAGCCAGCTTGGTGTAGTGGTTAGGGCATCAGGCTAGAAACCAGGAGCCGGTGAGTTCTAATCCCACCTCAGGCATGAAGCCAGCTGGGTGACCTTGGGCTAGTTGCTCACTTTCAGCCCCAGTTATGGCAAAGCACTTAGTCCAGGCAGTCCCCAGAAGCCAATACTCACACGGAGGCATCAAAAAAATAAAACAGAAGAAGAAAAGAAATCTAGGAACAGGGAAGGCTACTGGCTTGGAGAACTCTGCTTTTGATCTCCTGTAGATAATTGCTTGGAACAGAAACTTCATCCCTGTCTCCCCTCACCTGCTCTGAGCCTCAAACTCCATGGTTTGAAATGTGTTTGTTTATTTAGTAATCAATCAAATTTACACGGCTGCCCATCTCATAGATGTAACTCTGGGAGGCATGCAATCAAACCAACAATTAAACGTTCTTCAAAAGTCATTAGAAACAATTACACGTACAAAGGAACCAGATAATGAGAGGGTAACTGTTGCACTGTTTGTGCATAAGTGTGCACCAGCTATCTCCTGAGTCCACATAAATGCACGAGCAGAATTAGCCATATAACATAACATAATAACAGAGTTGGAAGGGATCTTGGAGGTCTTCTAGCCCATCCCCTGCTCAAGCAAGTGTTGTTAGTCCCAGGATCAGAACTATTTCAGCCGGCAACATCCCATGGTTGCCTCAGGAAGTCATGTGGACAGAAAGGACAAAACCAGCCTCTGGTCTCCTCTTGTCTGTGCATTGGGTTTTAATCCCACCTGCTGGCAAGTCTGTTGGTTGAAGGACCTCCTCTCAGTGCCCTCCTGGAGTGGCCGTGGAGTGCTGGGTGGTAAAGTGGAAGGAAGGATTTGCCCTCCTGAGTTGCAATCAGTTGCTGGTGGGAAAAAAGGGGGGGGGCTGAAGCCCAGGCCCCCCTCTGCCTCTGTTGGAGGCTCTTCCCCCCAGAGCTCACAGAAGAAGGGCTCCTCTTGAAAGATGCTTTCGCTGGCTGTGTGCTTCTCGACAGCCCTGGGGGCTCAGCTTCCTATCGATTTCAGAACCCATTAAAGTTTTTCCCCCAAAGATTTTTGTGCTATAAGCAGCTTTTTGCGGTTGCTGCTAAATCCAGCTGAGCAGCAGAGCTGAATTTGTGCAGCCTCTGAACTTGTGTGGCTTTGGGAGGGGGGGAAAAATTAGATCTGATGTTTTAATGTGCTGATATTTTTATGACTCACTACAGATCAAATTAATTTGGTCTCTGTGCTTGAAAGGGGTCGAGCAAAGCAGCAGGGGCTGCCATTGTGTTGGGAGGAAGCTTTCCCTCCTCCTCCTCCTCCTCCTCCTCCTCGCCTGGTGAGATACCCCTTGGAGAGAGAAACGGAAGAGCTGCTCCTGGTCCCTTGAACTCCTGGACCAAATCAGAGCCAGGCACAGGGAGCAGCCGTCTTTCTGCCTCGGTGTTCCTTCCGCTCCAGCCATCAGATGTGGATGCTCTGGGAGGAGCACAGGAGAAAGATACCCTGACTCAGCCTGCTCTCAGCCTAGTGGCCCAGTGGGTGAGGGGCCCCAGGCCTTCCACATCCAGATTACAGATTAATAGAGTTGGAAGGGACCTTGTGGGTCATCTAGTCCAATCCAAAGGCCTTTTTTATTGCATCCCCTGAATTTCCTGTTGGTCAGCATGCAAGGACCCCTCTGCCCAGCAATCCTGTGGGAGTCAGACTAGGGCAAGGAGGAGCTTCTGGCCCAGCAGAGCCCCATCTTCAGGTCAGGCAATTGTAAATATGGGACCTCCAGCTGGGCTGCTTTCAGGACAGCCTGGCATCCCCTCCCTGGAATGCAGGACCATCTCATCATTCAGGCTCCCTGCCTCAACATTTAACCCTACTTTAACTTTTGTGAACAAACCCGAGCCCATCACTGAATGCGAAAGATCTCCAGATTATTCTGTAACACAATGAAATAAAACTGCCTTTTATAGCTTGCTAAAAAATGTAAGATGCTTGTGAATAATGCATGGCTTCATTAGAGGTAAGAGAGACAGACAAAGAAGAAAGATTAGAGAAAGGTGACATCTTTTTAAAATTAAAACCAAAGGGAAAAACGTATTAGAAAGAACTCTGGGTGCGTTTTGTCTCGATCTTGCTGACCTAGATGAGGCATTTCCAGGGATCAGGCTTAGGGAGCACAAGAACAGGGAGAGCAAAGAGAGATATTTTCCACACAGTCAATTTCGAAGGAAGTTTTATGGCACTCTGGAAGGAATGCTTGTTTTTCTGCCTGAAAAGAACCCAAATTAGAGCTACCAGAAATGCAGACTTGTCACTGATGAAATCCGTGAATGTTTGAGGGGAAAGTTACAACACCTCAGGGAAGATGAGAAGTTCTCAGACAGGTTTTGGAGCTCCTCAGGAGGACCAGGGAAGAGGATGAAGAGGAAGGACCATGAAGAGGAAGACAGGTGAATGGACAGCACCCAGAAAAGCAAGGCAGTGCGGAGGGGCAGTGCCAGTGGACCTCAGCAATGGCTCTCCAGTGTTCAGAGTCCAGAAGACAATCTACAGCCACCTGAGCAGACTTCACCAATCCCAGCTTCACAGAACATGATGGACACTCAGACTCCAAGGATCAAGGAAGCCCACTTTGAAGAACAAAGCTACCTTGCATCGATGGGTGGGTGAAAGATGGCGGAGGGCCAGGCTCCTTCAGGCCCATCTTTCTTCCATTTTTGCAGCCAATCTAGTAAAGAGGGTCTGCTCCAGGTCCCTTGTACCCAATAATGCCATCTTGTTGGACCCGGAGTAGTCCTTTCTCTGGCGGCAGCAGCTCCCTTGTGGAACAGATCTCCCCCCGACATTTGAATGGCCCCAGCCTAACCCATGAGCTGTTGCAAGGCATTGACGACCTGGCTGTTTCCCCAGACTTTGGGGCCAGGTGGGCAGATGACCTCTGCTGCTCTTAATGTGCTTTTTGGCAAGTGGGATTATTGTTTCTACCGTGGGGTTATATGTGGTGAGTTTCCTGTGTTTGAATCTTTGTAAGCTGCATTTCTAATCATTTATAAATCAATAAAGTGCCTGGTGAACCCTGAGATTGTGGTGGGAAGACCTCATGAGGCAGGGCAGAAAGAAGGCTGGGTTCCGGGTACCCATTTCTTGACAGCTTCTCCTTCAAATCCACCCGTGATGGCTGATTCCTGTGGGGATGAGCAGCTTTCCCAGAGAGCTACTAACTCCAACAGGGCCCCATGGAATCCTCCACTCTGAAATCTTCAGGACGGAATGGAGGGTCTCACAGGGCTCTGAAATGCTTAGCAGAGGCCAATGCACAACTGCTAGGTGTAACCTTTCAGCGTTCCCAGAACAGCCGAGCATCAGAGGACCAGGGAATACAGAGTGGAGGCCTCGACTTACAACAGTTCACTTAGTGACCATTCAAAGTTACAGCGGCACCGAAAAAAGTGACTAATGACCACTTTTCACACGTGTGACTGTTGCAATATCCCCATGGTCACGTGGCTGACATTCGGATGCTTGGCAACTGGTTCATATTTATGACGGTCGCAGTGCCCCAGGATCACATGATCCCTTTTTGTGATCTTCTGACAAGCAAAGTCAACGGGGGAAGCCAGGTTCACTTAACAACTCTGTTATTAATTTAACAACTGCAGTGATTCATTTAACAACTGTGGCAAAAAAGGTCGTAAACTGGGGCAAAACTCACTTAACAAATGTCTCACTGAGCAACATAAATTTTGGGGTCAATTGTGGTCGTAAGTTGAGGACTACCTGTACTGTTCCTATTCTCAAAAAATAAATAAATGGAAGGAGATCCCAGGAAACGACAGACTTCTCAGCTTGACACCTATTCTTGACAGGCCCTCAATCAGGTTATTAAACGGCATGCTGTGAAAATGGGATGAAATGGAACAACCCGAGTCAGCAAGCAAATTGTGCCACATCTCCATTTTTGACTGAGTTCCCGGCTTAATAGCTTGGGGGAAAATGATGCGGTCATAGTATAACTTGGCCCAATAAAGAATTTGACAATTTCTCATGACACCCTCCTTAACATACTAGTAAAATATGGGCCAGAGCAGAATTCCCCAACCTTTCTGGCTTTGAGAACTGGTGGGTGGGGGAGAGGGGATGGTTCTGTGCAAGCAGCCAACAAGTGTGTGCGCACGTGCAGCTCCATTTGCACGAACGGTGTGCATGCATGCCCTCTGCTCATGCAAATGGAGCATGCATGCAGACACTTGTGCAAATGGGGATCTGCATGTGCGCAAGTTTGCCTACCTTTTCCACAGGTTGGGGACCCCTGGGAGTGCTATGGTTGGCTGAATAATAACAGAAGTGGTTCAATTTTACTTGGGTGGTCCTGGGCTCTAGTCAGAAAAGATGAGGAGGCGTGGCTAATGCTTCAGATGAAAGAGAAAAGTCTAAGAAAACTCTAGACGGGCCTGAGCAGTGGGTTGAAATGAATCAGGAAAAAGTGAAAAAACAGAAATGCAAAAGGCTGCATCCGGACAGGAACAACGTAAAGCACAAATATCAGATAGCAAAATTCCGGTTTGTCAGTGGTGCCTGTGAAAGGCTTGTGGGCATGTTTGTCGATCACAATTGAAGCAGGAGACGGCAGAGCAATGCAGATTCCAGACAGACCAAAGCTATCTGGGGTGCTGTAAACATAATGTATGTGAAGATTCCACCAACTGATTGACAAGGGGTCGCAATAGGAGGGTGATTGCTGGGATGAGCACAGAGCACCCCCAGGACCTGAGTCCAAGGGTCTTGTAGCATGCATAGAAGGTGCCTCTTCTGGATCCACAAAGATAGCAACAATCCCAGGCTGATTTCCCAGGGCAGGGGGCTGCAGCTTGATCTCCGAGGGGTAGCACAACCTCATGCTGCAGGACTGGACATTGGAGGGGAAAGAAAGGCAGGAAGGAAGACCCTGCAGTGTTTCTCACCCTGGGCAATTTGAAGATGTGTGGACTTCAATTCCCAGAATTCCTCAGCCAGCAAAGGAATTCGGGGAATTGAAGAAATTGTGAAGGTTGAGAAACAACTGCTGTAGACAAATCACTCTCTTATTACTGTTTAAATTTGTCCCTCCCTATTTTTATGGCAAATTCTATTTTTAATGGCGGTTTGAAAAAAAGTCAGGTTATTATTCATTATTAGCATTGCCAGAAATAAACTGAAGAAAACGTTGAGTATTTTGGGGCTGGAGCATAATGCAAACATCTGGACAGACTGCATTATGTTTTTATAACCTTCCTTGGAGAGAGACTGTACTTGTCTCCCCCTCTTCCCCCCCCATCTGTTCACCCCGGGTTCAAGAGGCGGGAGTTCTAGCACAGGCTTTGCTGGCATGACTGCTCTGCTCTTGTAGGTTTCCAATGCAGAACGGGTTCTCTTGAGATGGTGACAATTGTTGGTGCTTCCTACAGGTGAAATAAAATAGAGAGTCTTTTTCACTTCTACCTCCCAAACATTTATAAATTAGACAAAATTCTAGCCAAACCCACAGGAGTTCTTCAAAGACCTTCAGTCAGTAATGAATTATAGATCACAGCACTGTGTCAAACATTAGCTGCTTTCATAATTTCTCACTAAAAAGGACTTAGGCATCAATTATTTCTAAGCTTCTGCAAATATAAGCTTCCTAGATTCCTCTTTACTGAAACCCAAGAAGGCAAAGAACCTCAGCAAAAGATTCTGCTTTCCTGACTCCAGATAGATTTTTTTTGGAATCCCAGTGGATGTGGAAACATTTGCCTGGATCAATCAGGCAGTTCCTCAAACGGGGAAAGAATTCAAGGATTCTCTTGGCCCCTTATAATCCATGTTTCCTCCTAACTATAGCTCCAAGCCAAGGGTGGCTCGTGGGGAAGAGGCCAGGCCACAAGCCAAGCCACTCTGTAACTACCCTAGAATTCTGATATAACTACCCTAGAATTCTGACCTTAGTGCTCTTTCCCACCTATATGGTCTATCTGTCCGAGAGCTGAATGGCAAACAAGGAGATTCTGTTTTCTTAGTTGAGTCAGCCTTCCATCCTTCTGAGGTGGGTAAAATGAGGACCCAAATTGCTGGGGGCAATAGGCTGACTCTGTAAACCGCTTAGAGAGAGCTGTAAAGCTCTGTGAAGCGATATATAAGTCTAAGTGCTATTGCTAACTGCTACATGGATTTTCTGATCTGGTTCCTAGTCTGGCAAAGAGAAGGACCAAGGGAGACATGATAGCACTGTTCCAATATTTGAGGGACTGCCACAGAGAGGAGGAAGGGGGTCAAGCTATTCTCCAAGGCAACTGAAGGTCAGATGAGGAATAATGGATAGAAACTGAACAAAGAGAGATTCAACCTAGAAATAAGGGGAACTTTTCTGACAGTGAGAACAATCAACCAATGGAACAGAAGTTGACTTTGGAAGTTATGGGAGCTTCATCACTGCAGGCTTTCAAGGGGAGATTGGACTGCCATTTGTCAGAAATGGTGTAGGGTCTCCTGCTTGGGTGGGGGGTTGAATTAGATGACCTACAAGGTCCCTTCCGACTCTGTGAATCTAATCATGTCCTCCTGGTGTGGATTAGAAACTTGGAAAACTGATGCTGCCACCTGTTCCAGACGGCACTGTCCTTGGTGCTGAAGGTTTAGATCAGTGTTTCTCAACCTTGCCAACTTGAAAGCCATGCTGGCTGGGGATTTTGGGAGCTGGAGTCCACATGTCTTGAGGTTGCCAAGACTGAGAAATGCTGCATTAGATGCTGCTGGTCTTGACTAAGTGAGACTCTCCTAAATAGGGAACTTCTGCCCAAATAGATGGTCTGAGTTGTCTGTTGCCAAGCATTGATACAATCATTGGATCTGTCCTAGGCACCCCTCTTTAAGGATGTGCCAGAGAAAAAAGTTGGACAGCACTGGGAAATAATCTGACTAAAGCAGAATTAAGCAGAACAATTTTACTTTTCTGTTGATCATGGTTATAGAAGAAGAGTACTTTTTAAATCATGCATTTCAGTTCATTTATTTTATAATTTCCCCAAACTCTGACCATTCGCTCAACTCTTTTTCTGGGAAAAAGCTAAGGAAGTTAGATTGGCTTTCTCCATTGTTGGTTAAACTATGAGAAAAAATTTGTTCCGTTGAGGATTTCAGAAGAGCCCAAGCCCTGAGTTATGAGAATGAATACTATATGTAGATTGAAAGTTTGTGCTACTGATGAAAGGGTTAATAGTCATGTCTCTGAAAGGCTGGATTGGAACAACTTGTGTGCTGCTAAAGTCACCCTGAGTGGGATGGGCAGCTAGAGAAACTTGATAGATAGATAGATAGATAGATAGATAAACTCCAAAGCTCTGCAATTTATTATTCTGAATTAATGGAAATCTCTCAGGAGCCTCAATTAGAAGAAATCCACACTTTCCTGGGTGAAGGGTTAAGCAGAAGTATGGATAGTTTTTTGTTTTGGTTGCAATCTAAAGTTGACTTCTTTAAACTTTAACAACCTCCTGGCCTATCAGATTATGACTGGGGGAATTCATCCTTGACTACTTTTTTAGAAAATATATTTTGGTGTAATTTTAAAGAAAATACAGAGAAACAACTTACAACCAAGCAAACAATTGAAGAAATTAAAAAAGTAATATGCAACTATCTAATGTTAATCTAATTATTATATTCTATTACCAAAACAAAGGAAATAAAAACAAAATACCCTAAGAATTAATAAATTAA
Source organism: Pseudoxenodon macrops (assembly GCA_032467955.1). Taxonomy (NCBI): domain Eukaryota; kingdom Metazoa; phylum Chordata; class Lepidosauria; order Squamata; family Pseudoxenodontidae; genus Pseudoxenodon; species Pseudoxenodon macrops. Next base: position 28,554 of record JANHFT010003682.1, on the reverse strand, counting down.
TATAAATCATCCAAAGTATATAACATATATTAGCAAAATATCAAATTATCCATTAAATTATGTAATCTTGTAAAAGATTATATATTTTGTCAAAGGGAAACATCATGTATTGTTTTTTGACTAGTGGGGAAAATAGTGTTTTCAAAAGCAGATAAATTACAGTTTCTTGCAAATGTCTAGAGTGGTAATACTTTTCCAATCTCTCAATATAATTCTCACAGATATTCCCCATATCAATTATAAATAAAGTTCCTAAAATGGTCCATTCCCACCATTTTGAAATATAATTTACCCATTAATCTACTTTTATATGTTATAATATTATTTTTAAAAAGATCCATTAATGGGAAAGGCCACATCATATAGATTAATAAATTCTCAAATTTCATACATTACCAACAAAGAGAAACTATGGGTATCCAAAATAATTAAAAAAAAATCCTTAATTGATTGATTGAATTAATTTCAACCTCAAGATCCACATTATAAATATCAAGTGTTTCAGTTTTAAAGTTTCCAAGATAGGCGTGAAATCAGTTTGATTTCAAAAGCAGAGTCCATAAAAATAAGTCATTTCAGTTTCTCTGACGCAGCTAAAACATTAAGCTTATACTGAGATATCAAAAGACCCTTGAGTTTCTATTATCATTTATCAGGGCTGTGTGTGACTCTGTGTGTGTGTCTAATACGCACCCACACCTGCACACAGATACAATCATTAAATTACTTAAAATAATCATGCCAAAGTAATAGATTTAAAGTCCCTGTTTCAGATTCTACCCATACTTTTCAATGAAATGTCTTCCCACCTATTTTTTAAATAAAATTCTTTCACAAAGTTAAATATTCATGAGACTGAACAAGAAAATCTAATTTGTGTCCCAGTTGGGTCCAGATCGGTCTGTCTGCTCCCAGACCAGGAAATGAAAAACCCTTTTTGCTAGATGCTGATCCAGGTAATTGCCAAGAACTTAACCGAAAGAAGTAATAACTTTCCAATGAAGCCCATGAAAGTTGATATTCAGTCGAACCCCTTTTCTCTCCCTCTCTCTCTATGAAGAAATAAAGGCTCAATAATATTTTGGGCTGTCTGATGAATGAAAGCCTCCGTAATCAAGAGATCGTCTCAGTTTAGCTGACGGAATCCTTGGTGGCTTTTCTTCCAAGACAAATTTCCTCAAAGGCCCATTTGTCTGAATAAAATACCTATTCAGCATTAACATGAGAATGCCCTTCATGGTATAAATCAAGGGGAGGGGGGAATATTTCTTAAATATTTTTTTTTTACCATACCAAGTTAATGGAATTTTAGTGGATCTATGCATAACATATGCACAGTAATTTTAAGAATGGCAAATATTTCCACATGCTTTGAAATGTTTATTTATTTAATGTGTTCCATGCAGACTATGAAACCCATCCTTTTATACTGAGCTTTTAAAAAAATGGGAAAGCAATCCGTTTGGCTGAAGAAGACTTGTGAGGAAACTCAGAGGAGCTCTAGAGGAAGAGGAAGATGAAGGGGGAGGTCCAGAAGAGAGCAGGAAGTCAGTCTGGATTTGTGGGTAGTGCGAGGAGCATCGGATCCCCCCAAAGTCTCCTCCCTGCCTTAGGGCAGAAGGGCAGCAGGGCCTGACTCTGGGAGGAAGGGAAGGATGGATTCAACCCTGTGAAAAGCAAGACTTTGATTTGGCTCATTCCCCTCCCCCCTTTTTTTGTACATTTTCTTTTTGTTGTTAATGTTGGAGGCACATCTGTCTGTTTTCTGTTTTGCATTTTATTCTTGTTGATAAAGCAAAACAAATGGATCTCAGAAAAAGGAAAGGAAAGGAAAGAAAAGCAAGACTTTGCCCAGGAGGAACAGAGGAGAGCAAGCAAGCAATGACCCGGCTCTGGAGGAGGAAAGCCCCGGTGGTCTTCTCAATTTAGGGGGCTGACTGAGGATGGGAAGAGAGCGCTGCTTCTCCAAGGCGCCCCATTGGCTCTGCCTCCACCCACGTCTGCTCCCTGCCGCTACTGTAGGCATTGCTGAATCGCTGGGTCCGTTGACAGCAGAAACAAAACCCTTCAGGCTCAATAGCTCCTGCCTACTTTTGAGAGCTTTTGTGTGTCACGGAGAGAGTTACTTTAGACTGGCTACCCAAGATCCATCCCCAGCCATAGAAGCAGAGGAAGTAAGAGCTGGAAGGGATTTGGGAGACTTAGAATTAGGAGTGAAATTCCTCATATGTTTAAAGTCACGATTTCTGGAACAATCCTGCCCCACTTGTACTGGAAAGCGCTCCAGATTCTTAAAAGCTCTTCATTCCTGCCTGGTGATGCTGCGTCAAGCTGTAATTATCCGGGTCCTCTTTTCTCCCACTAGAAGAGAGGAACAATATTTAATCTTCTACAATCCCCTGGCCTCTTGCCTTTCCTCCCTGATTTCTCAAAGATTACAGAAAAGGACACCGAGGTTACAATCCTAAGCTCCTTGAAGGGTCTTGGCGTAATTGGTCTGGTCCTAGAGCTTAAATACATGCCCCCCCTCTCTCTCTCATGCCTAGACTGCCATTCTTCCTTTGGTCAATTGTTCTATTGAATTTTCCTTTGGGAAGAAGAGCGAAGGACATCCAGGCTCTTATACTCTTACCATTTTCTACAGGCCCTCCCTGTCCTTCAATTTACTATTGACTTATGTACAGGTGGTCCTTGACTTACAACAGTTTGTTTAGTGACCATTTGAAGTTACAACAGCATTGGGGGGAAATGACTTATGATCGCTTTTCACACTTATGACCATTGCAGCTCCCCCATGGTCACGTGGTTAAAATTCAGACACTTGGCAACTGGCTCGTATTTACGACCCCTGCTGCGTCCCAGCTTTTGCAGCCTTCTGACAAGCAAAGTCAACGGGGGAATCCAGATTCACTTTAAAAAAAAACATGTTACTAACTTAACAACTGCAGTGATTCCCTTAACAACGTCGTAAAACTCTGTAAAACAAGGTCATAAAACTCTGTATTCAAAAAGCTTCTATTCCCCTTTTCACTTCTCTTAGAAACTGCCCCCTTTGGTCTTCAGCTTGTCTCGTGCTCCTCCTGCAGAGGCTGGGCTGCTTTCAACCACCTGGAAGGTATTTTCTCTACGTCCCTTGACTCCGTCAAAAGCTTCCTCTGCATACCCAGCGGTTTCTTCAGCTGCCTCCTCATTTTTCCTCCTAGGCAGGAGAATATGATTTTATTTCCAGTTTCTTATTTCTGAGATGTTTCCAACATCCTGTCTTCCTCCCTGTGATTTAGGGATCTCTGGGATCCCACCTAATACTTCCAGATTCCAGTCCCACCTGCACGCCCCACTTTCTCTTTCTGGAGGGTCCTGATTCCCAGGATGATGTGATATTTCCTTCCCCCTTCAAGTGCCTCTTCCTTCTTGATTGGCAGCCCAGCTGGGATAGGCAGCTTCTTCTTCAATATTCTGAAAACCTGAACAAGGATCATTGCAGAAATGTTTGGACCTTCCAGTCAGGGGCCGAATGGATTTCCCTGCAGGAAGTTCAGGTAGTTGAAGTGTCTATTCCTTTCTGAAAGTCCTGTGATCTTCAATCTGTCTGCCTGTCTGTTTGGTCATCTTTATGTAGTGTATATTGGAGATAGTGACCCTTCGAGAACTGTATGCAATAAAATTTCATTTTAATGTATGCCGATTAGTGTACATTCAAAGTGACTATAAAGTTATTCTAAGTTCTAAGTTCAGACCTTCTGAGTTGGCAGTCATTGATGGCATCCCCACAATGCTACCTATGTCATTTCCCCTGACTTCTGTCCCTGTCCAATTGCCCTTGAGTGGTTGTTGAGATTTGGAGAACTCAATGCATTCTGCTCTGCTTTTTCATGTTGTTATGCTATGAACTCATCCCTTTATCTATCCTATTCTTTTGGAATAAGTTACACCCTTCAATCCTTGCTTTTCATTTACTACTAAGTCTCATATTGTCTTTCCTGCCTTAAGACCCACAGTTCTTCCTGTCTGTTCTCCATGCTTTATGCATTTCTGTTAAGACTATTTGGGTTCTTGTATGTATGTGCTCATGATGGTAGCCTCTTCATCTTACATCCTGCTACTAGTCCTGTCCCCATCCTCTTTGTTCCTCACAGGCTTCAGTTTATGCTTCAAGATCAACCTAGAAATAAGGAGACATTTTCTGACAGTGAGAACAATCCAACCATGGAACAGAAGTTGCCTTTGGACGTTGTGGGAGCTTCATCACTGGAAGCTTTCAAGAAGAGATTGAACTGCCATTTGTTGGAAATGGTGTAGGGTCTCTGTCAGCATTCCAAATATCATCCCTGAACAGATCAGACTCCAAGGCAAAGCATTCCTCAAAGTTCCAATTTATTA
>JANHFT010003682.1:13451-24074 GCA_032467955.1 Pseudoxenodon macrops | reverse complement strand
ACCAGTAAATACCACCTCTGACTGGCCCCACCCCCATCTATTCTCTGCCTCCCGAGTCCCAGCTGATCGGGAGGAAAAGGGGATTTTGCCGTGTCCTTCCCCTGCCACCAAGCTACACCACGCCCACCGAACTGGTAGTAAAAGAATTTGAATCCCACTACTGGGTCAGACAGGACAGGCCTTACTCGATGGGGGCAACAAGATGAAGCTTAGCTTGACTTCACAATCTGTAGCACCAATGGGGGGTGGGGGAGATTTGATACATTTGAAAAAAGTGGTAACCAAACTCTAGGAAGCAGACTTCATTATCAACATGATGAAATGATGCCTGGTTTCAGGGAATTATTCCGTTTTTAAGTTAGAAATAGGGAAATAATTCTGAATAAGGGCAGATAACACGCCTGCAGGAAAAAGCTGTCCCAAGGGGAGGTAAAATCTGACCTGTCTTCTCTAGGTAGATGCTTTGGATGCAGGGATAATCCCCTTCTGGGGCAGAGATTCATTCCATGGAGGGGATGCCCAAAAATCTCTCAAATCAACAGATGCCCAGCATGCAAGAGCAAAGCATTGCCCTACAGATGCCCAGGGGTGGGTTCTAACTTACCTTGCCGCCAGTTTGCTGCCTCCTGCGCATGCGCAGTAGGAAAAATCCCCAAACAATTCCAAAAAAAGAGGCCGTAAACAAGATGGTGATACATGCGCAGTGCCAGAAACCTAGTTTCTGAGCATGCGCAGAAGAGAAAAAAATCTGGGAAATTTTTTTTAAATAAAAAATATATATGGCGGCGCCCATGGAGCAGAACCGACTCCGTGATGTCACCAGCGGCCTACTACCTACTCGGTAGAACCGGTCCGAACCGGTAGGAACCCACCTCTGCAGATGCTGCATCGTCATATAGCCATGCTTTGAAATGTGCTATAAAGGCCCTTCAGGTCTATTTCTGGGGTAGAGAAGACAATGACACCACAGGCCACCAACCCAACCTTTGGCCATTATAAATGGAAAACAAGAACCAAAGGATTAAGCTTTGGTGCTTGACTTTCAGAGTTTACCGTGTCACAGTGATCCACTAAACTGGCAAAATATAATAGCTGATTTAACACCTGCTGTGATCAAGACATGATTGTAGCAAATCAGAAAGAAAGGAAAGATTGAAAAAGAGGCTCTTGAAACTGTTAGATTGCGCAGGGAAAAGAAGGAAGGAGATGCAGGAACAGTCAGCTACCTTTATTGGATCCTTAGTGGAGGCAATACGAACTGGAAGGGATTCCCGATAGCCTGCCGGCCACTGAGAGTGCTTTAAATTTCCCGCTGCTTAGTTCAGCCAATCAGCGGTGGGTATGCTAATTTGCTCCCGTACGTGAAGACGTAACACCCCTCCCCTCTTAGTTCGTGGAACATCCACTCGGCAGTCAACGTGGGTCACATAGTCCCATAAGTACACCAGCCGACGTACGGTTCTACTGGGCCTGCGTGGCTCAGTCTGTGGTGCAGTGTTGGATGGAATGGTCGCACCCCTTACTTCTCAGGCCTCCGCCAATGGAAATATCGGGAACCGGCCGCTAGGTGTGGTGGCTGAAGACTCTTCCGGTTCACGATCCGGACTCTGATGGCGTCACTGGCTCCCGGTGTCACACGGTAGGTTCTCGTGATCTGCCCTCGGGGTTGAGATGTCTTCCCTGGTTAGGGCCTGCCCGTCATCGTCACAGCCATGCCCTGCTTTGGGTTGACGGAGCCCGGACCCTGGAAGTTAGCTCCAGAGCTGGTCTATGTAGCGGTGCCATATTTGGTTGTCATCGAGCGTCAGCTGGTACAACTTGGGCCCAGTGACAGCGATGACGACAGCTTTGACCCACTTGGGCTCCCCAGTGTAGTTCAGGGCATAGACTGGGTCCTCCTTGGCTAGGGCTCTGGTCACTCTGCTTGACTCTAGGGGCGTCTCCACGTGGTAATTGGGGTTCAACTGGTCTAGCTGTGACCTCAGCTTTCGGCCCATCAGCTTCTCTGCTGGGCTGTGGTTGGTGGCTGCGCAGGGCATGATGTGTTGGGTCAAGAGGAACTGGTCAATGCGTTCTTGCCAGTCTCCTGGGCCCATTCTGGTGAGCGCTTCTTTTGTCATTCTCACCATGCGTTCAGCCTGGCTATTGCTCACCGGACTGTAGGGGGCGACTAGCACATGGCGGATGCCCAGGCCTGCCAGGAACTCCTCCACGTGTCGCGCTTTCAGTTGTGGGCCGTTGTCGGACACCAGGATGTCCGGCAAACCATGGGTCGTGAACAGCTTTCGTAGTGCCCTGATGGTGGCCTCCGTGGTGGTGGTGGAGTGCATGGCTACAACCTCTAGCCACTTTGAGTAGGCATCCACTACGATCAGAAAATCTTGCCCTCCTATGGACCCTGCAAAGACTATGTGGAGCCTTGACCCTGGTGCTTTGGGTATTTCCCACTCGAGGAGGTTTGATTGGGACGGAGTCGCAATGTGGTCAGTCACCAGCTGGAATCTGCGCCCATATAAGTATTCATGGAAATGCTTGATGCCCGCCACAGCCGTGAGCGTTTCCTTATCCAGCTGGCTGTAGTTCCGTTCTGCTGGTGACATAGTCTTTGAATAAAAGGCGACTGGGGCTTCTGTGCCATTGGGTAGTTTGTGGCTTAAGACGGCTCCTATCCCGTATGGTGATGCGTCACACGTTAGTTGTAGGGGGAGGGTCTTGCTGTACTGCATAAGGACGCTGTTTGATGAGAGGAGGTCCTTCACGGCAGCAAACGCAAGGGCTTCCCTCTGTCCCCAAGTCCACGTGGTCGTCTTTCCCAGCAGTTGGTGAAGTGGTTCAGCAACGGTCGCCTTCTGCTTGAGGAAAATAAGGAGAAGTTGAGCAAGCCCAAGAATGCTTGCAATTCCATTTTATTTGTCAATGTGGGGGCCTCTTTGATGGCTTTGATTTTCTCATCGGTCGGGTGGATTGCTGTCCAGTCGATGAGGAACCCCAGGAACTCGACTTTGGGTACCCCCAGCTTGCATTTGTCCCTTTTGACTTTTAAGTCTTTCTGTTGGAAACGGCTAAGGACTTCCCATAATCTGGCTTTGAGCTGGTCTCTTGATGTCCCCGAGATGAGGACATTGTCAAAATATGGGACCACTCCCGGGATACCCTGTAGCAGCCATTCCATCATGTTCTGGAACAGTCCCGGGGCCACGCTCACCCCGAATTGGAGGTGGTTACACTTAAATGCCCCCCTGTGGGTGATGATGGTCTGCGCTTCTGTGGTGGCAGTGTCCACCGGCAGCTGCTGGTATGCCTGGGCCAGGTCCAGCTTCGTGAAGATCGTCCCCTTCCCCAATGAGTGCAGTAAATGTTGTACCACTGGCACGGGGTACGCATTGGGCTGGAGTGCTTTGTTTATGGTGCTCTTATGGTCAGCGCAGACCCTTAGAGAACTATCAGGTTTCATTGGGGTGACAATGGGGGATCTCCCATTTAGCATGGTCAACTGGCTCTAGGATTCCCTGGGCGATTAACTTGTCCAGTTGTTCATCCACCTTCGGCCTTAATGCAAACGGGACCCATCGGGGCTTAAGTCTAATGGGGGTGATGCTGGGCTCTAGGTTAAATGATATGGGTTTCCCCTGGTAGTTATCTAGACGCCTGTCAAAATTTCCTCTAGGAGCCAGTCCAATTTGTCCCCTCTGAGTTGGTTCAGGCCGGTGAGTCCTATCCCAAGGGGCTTGAGCCATTCTATGCCAAGCAGGGTGGGTCTGTGTCCCTCGATGACGGTCAGCGGTAGGCAGCCATCAAATCCCTTGAAGCTTACGTTGACTTCCACTCAGCCCAGCACGCGAATGGGGTTTCCTTGGAAGTCGTTGAGCTTCATATGTTGTGGTTTTAGCTGGTACATGGTTATCGTGGGTATTATTTCGGAGAGGTTGTCCCAGGGCATAATGGTAAAAATGGAGCTGGTATTGATCTCCATGTGGAAGGGTCTTCCCTCTATGGACACGGTCACATGGAATTTTCCAGCATGGCCTCCATCCGAGTGTCCCCATGGTGGTTTTGTAGATCCCCCCCAGTTGTCCTGGTGTGACTAGTCCTCTCTGCGCCCTTCTCTATGCCCCTCTTGTCTGTTCTGCCCCTGCCTGTTTGGGCCCTTTTGCTGTCTGGGCTGGTGTGCGTTGGGCTGGTGGGGGCTTGGTAGGGTGGCTCAGCACGCTTCTGCAATGTGCCCATGTTTCTGGCACCTGCAGCAGGTGGTGTCCTTAAATTTGCAGAATGCCCGGGTATGGCTCCCCAGGCATCCCGAGCAACAGGTCTGCCTATGATTACAGTCTCTGGGGCTTACCCGTCGGCTGGGGTTCACTCTGTGGATCCCCTCATCCTCGTCTTCAGAGTCGGGAACCTCCGTTCTCCAGTCTGGTTCCCGATGGGTGGATGGATGATTTGCGGACGTCTGCAGCAGAGTTGTCCAACGCTTTGACGGCCCAGGCTTCGTCTACAATGTCCTTAAAAGTTGCTCCTCACTGGATCAGGAGCTTCTTCTACAGGTTGAGGTCCCGCATGCCCAGGATTATGTGGTTCTTCATCATTTCCTCCGGGTTAATAAACTCGCACCTGGTGACGATCTCCTGGAGGTGGTCAACGAAATCTTTGATGGTTTCTCTCTCTTGTTGGCATCAGTGATAGAACTCATTTCTGCTCACCATCGGGGCTTTGGTCGGAGCGTAGTGGTCACTCAGGCTGTTTTGCAGAGTGACCCATGAGACGGATTTGACGTTTGCAGGTGCCACTAGCATCTTGGCCATTTTGTAGATTTTTGCCCCGCAGCAGGTTAGGAAAAGGGCCCTCTTCTTGTTGTCGGGGAGATCCAGTGTTAGATCACGCAGGGAAAAGAAGGAAGGAGACGCAGGAACAGTCAGCTACCTTTATTGGATCCTTACTGGAGGCAATACGAACTGCCGGCAGGATGCAGGGAAGCCGCTTATAAGGGATTCCAGATAGCCTGCCGGCCACTGACAGTGCTTTAAATTTCCCGCCGCTTAGTTCAGCCAATCAGCAGCGGGTATGCTAATTTGCTCCTGTACGTGAGGACGTAACAGAAACGATACAAGAGGAGGGACTGGTCAGAAAAGATGGATTCAGAATCTTTTGCAGCAGGACAGCCTTGGCAACCACGGAGGTCAGGGTGCCCTCCTGCCCAGCTGTGGGGGCTCCTCCTTTCCCTGGGCTACACTGGGAACGGCAGCCCAGCCAATGTCCTTCTTCCTCAGAGCTAAAAGATGCTCCCTGAGGTTGGGAGGGGTGGCCAAACCTGCCCATCTTCCCGAAGCAAAAGTTTTGCCAAGTCTGAGGCCTGATTGAGAGAATTGGGGCTGCCCCCCCCGGAAGCCCCTCTCTGGACTGCCAAAGGACGGCCTTAGCCTGAGGCTCTGCTCTTCCTTCTTTGCATCCAACCAATGGAGCAGAAACCAATGGAGCTGGAGGAAGGCATGACGATGGAAGTTGAAAGGCTGGAGCCAAGGGGGCAGGGAGACCCTCAGAGGCCCACCTCCTGGCAGGTGGACCTGTGGCAGAGACAGGACCTGGTCAGCTGGGGAGTCTGCAGCCTACAGGAGGGTCACCCAATCTGTAACCTCTATAAAGCTGGGGGAGAAATGGAGACCCCAGAAGGAAGGCACTGGAAGCAGCTCTGCAGCAAGTTGGAAACGTGTGTGTGTGTGTGTGTGTGAGAGAGAGAGCACAACTCTTGAATAGCCATCAGAGGAGACCCTCTGACAGTCCTTAATTCCAAGGGATTGTGGGTGGTGTTTCTTATATTCTGCAAGGGGGGTTAGTGTCTCTTCTTTACATCACAGCCTCCACCCCAGTTAATCTTTGAGATGTTGTAAGCAGACGCACCGGGAAGCCCCCCTCCCCGTTTGCATTGCTCCAATCAACCGTAAAACAGGAAGCCTTAAATGCAGGTGGAAACGGGAGCTCTTTCCAGGGAGAGAATCCCTGGCGCTTGGCTGCTGCTCTCCCTGGCAGAGGGTCCTGATTGCCAGTCTGGAGACCCCTTGAACGACTTGCTCTGTCTCTGGCTGCTGAGGCAAGCAAAGGAGAATGAGCAGCACAAGCGAGGGGCTGCCAGGGACCTTCTGCTTTGGGAAGGTGGAGGGGGCAATGCTGCTGAGGGCAGCAGATGCAAAGGATTGGAGACGCAGCTCAGCACTCCTGGCAGGTGGTGGCAGAATTTGGCACACTTGGCAACTGGAGAAGGTGCTCCAGCAACTGGCTGGGCCACACACAGAGCTCCTTGGGGGCTGAGAAAGACCATTTCTCTCAGCTGAAATTCATGCCCCCCCGTACCTCCCCCCCATTGAACTCTTGCCCCCTTCTCCCAGCAGGGGAACTTGCTGGGGCTTTGCCAGGCTCCCTTTGGGTTAGCTGGGACTTATTTCACAGGAAGGAAGAGGAGACAAGAGGAGACCAAGAGAGACTCTGGGACAAGCCACAGGGCTGGGCCTCAAGTACCCGTAATAGCAGAAATCTGTGCTTTATTCATGGGGGGCAAAACAGCTGGAGGGTGAAGGATGGGGGCCTCATACAATCTCTGAGGTTTCATGGAAAGACTGCAGAGCGAGGAAGCAGGTGCCCTTAGTGCTTACATAGTGATCTTTATAAACTCTGTTTCTATACCATTATGAAAAATAAAATCCATCCTTGGGCCTCACATACCCTGATTGCACGATTGAAAAGTTCCTGAAGGCCTCACCAGCCCAGGCAGGATGGCTGTGTCCTTCAGTGGCCCCGGCTCGAGGGCTGGACTTTGGCCTGCTGGGCTGGTCACCCATGGCCAGAAGGAAGGTAGAGCTGAAGCGGCTCCCCCAGCCTGCCCCCTCCCCCAAAGCCTCTCTCATTCCCACCGGAAGTCTCGCCCCACAGCCTCGTAGAAGCGGATGTTGTAGGGGTGGTAGAAGTCCTGCAGCTGCTCCAGCACATCTGGGTCAATCTGGACGTGAGGCCTGCCTTTGGATTTCCCCAGGCAGCGGGGCGGTGTGCCTCCCCCGGCCTTCTTCAAGCAGGGGAAGCCCTTGGTCTTGTTGAAGAAGAAGTGTTTCTCCGTGATGAGCCGTTTCAGGCCCAGGAAATCCTGCACTCTGGCCATCTCCTCCGCAGGGTCTGTGATCAGCCGCTCACCGCTGACGAAGTGGATCTGGGAGAGCGGGAAGTACTGGAGCCAGCTCTCCAGGTGCAGCGCGTAGAGGCCGATGCGGATGGCGCTCCAGGAAGCGTCCACCAGGCCGAGGCTGCGGTTGCGGAAGGAGAGCCCCTCGAAGGTGGGGATGTCCGGCCTCTTGGAGAGGGTCTGGGTGTAGTCCGAGATGGCTCTGGTGACCGGATTCCTCACCACCACAATCAGCTTTGTGTTCCGTGACATGTTGAAGATCCGCTGGGGAGCTTCCCGCGTGATGTAGTAGCTGGGGGTCTTCTCCATGGTGATCTGGCTGTCCAGGGTGCGGGGCATCAGGTGCCTGCAAAGGAAAGGCCCAAAGAGGTGAGGAACAAAGGGGAGAAGTGACACGACAGGAGGAATTCCTCCACCACCACCTCAGGCTCCCCTTGGAAGCCACCAAAGAGAGCCCAAGAGAAACTCCCTTTGCCTCTTTGCTCTTCATGGAGCTTCATGGAGCTTCCCTCCAGGCAAGCTGAACACCTCCTAAAAGAGACAATTCGGCATAGCTATTTCACTGTGTTGCTTGTATTCTGCCTCGATCAATGGCATAGTAGTTAGCACATAAATGGAAAACAATTTAAAAAATCCATAGTAGCCATAAAAACTAAACAACAATAAAATTATAACTCGCAAAAGTAAAATAAATAACATTAAAGCAGAGATGGCCCATTATGAATCAAACCTTCTCCAGCATCTTTCAAAACACAATCAAGAAATCTTGGGCCTTCTAATTGGATTCCTTGACCAGGAAACCTTCCACCCACAATGACCACCTAGCTAGTCTTTTAAATATCTCCATCGAAGGAAACTTTGCCGTCTCTCAAGGAAGCCTGTTCCACTGTCAAACAGTTCTAACCACGAAGAAAACCTATCTGGCCCCCAACCGTCCTCTGCAACGTCCCTGAAGAAGTTTGCCCATCTTCTTCGAGACACCCTCTCAGATACTTGATGGCAGCTGCCATGTGTCTCCACAGTCTTCTCTTCTCCAGGCTAAACAGACCCGGACCTTTGGACAGTTCTGCGTAACGTTTTCCTTCTGGCCTCTGATCTTCTCTTTGGATATGACCCAGTTTGCTAATATCCTTCCTAAAACAAAGCGTGGACACAATATTCTAGTGTGGTTTGTGCAGCTCAGGATAGATCCTGACGTTATTCGCTGGATGCCACCTAGAACTGGCATGTGGCACACGTGCGGCTTGTGATCTACCAACTAGAGTGCAAACCACACTTTGGCATAAAATCTGCTAGAATTTCATGCAAGACTTCCTGAGCCGAAACCAAGGGAGACTCTTCCAACTAGGACGGCCACTCTGTCAAGAAAGGAGACGGGGCTGATTCTGCTGAGGGAGGGGAAAAGAACCTCCCAATTGCTCCAGCCCTCAGCCAGTGGAACTCTGTGACCCGGGGGCTTCTCTGCCCGAAGGCTTCAAAGAGAGGCTGAATATCTGTCAGAGATGTTTCTAGTGCAGGTGATTCTGCATCAAGTGGGGGCCTTGGATTGGGTGGCTTCTAAGATTCCCCTGCACTGATCTGGACCACAGAGATCCACCAGGTCCTCCTGCAGGCAGCAGCCCCCATGAAAATGCTGCTCCAGAACTGGAGAGCTAACCCAGACTCCATGCTGGGCCATTTCAGCCCCCTCTTGTTTGGAAACCACAATAGGGAAATGGTCCTCCAGGTCCGAAGCCTGGCCCCTAAGGGCCCCGGGGCCCCTGCACTGCTCCCCTCTCTTCCCGGGGCTGTTGGTTGGGGAGTCTGTTGGGGAAAGCAGTCTGGGGTGGCTTCCTCTTCCAGCCCGCCTCCTTTGCAACCAGTAGGGAAAGCTCCCTCAATTTGCAGGTCAGGGTGGGCCTGATTCTGGCCCTGCTCCAGCCTGGTTGGGGAGGCAGCTGGGAGTGCTTGAAGCTGACAATGCAGGGAAACCAGCAAAGAAACCCCAGAAAGCCTAACCAGCTCCTTAGTTTCTGAGTGAGGCAATCAGGGGGAAAAGGCTAATCTAAAGTAAAGGCTCATTTCAAAATGCAGTTAAAGTGGAAGAGAAAGGTGGCCTCTCCTTTTCCAAATCCAATCCAGCCCTCTGCCCTCCTGCTCTACCTGGTTAGAGAACCAGGTGCTAATGCTAAGTGCCAATGCCAGGAGACCAATGAGTAGCTAATGCTGATTTCAGAGGGGAGGGGCCTTGTACTGCTTAGTGACTGGGGGGGGGAGGCACTTCAGCTGACTTTGCCTCCAAGGTAACAGGTGACCGCATAACAAATAACAAAACCTGACATCTGTGGTTGGCTTGGGCCACTTTAAGAAGGAAAGTGCTACTTTGATCCGGGCACAATGAGCAGCATGGAAAGTTCTTTCATTCTCTGATTGCAGGCAAAGTTGGCCTCATTGGGGGGGGGAGAGGAGGTGGGGAAGAAACACTCAAGTGCAAGAAGGGACGTGGCTTATGGGCTTTGAAGCAGCTTTGCCTCCTGCCCTGATGCATGAGGTTTCTGGGCAGAAAGACCCCTTGCCTGGGGTGAAGGAGATTCTCCCTATGATGGCTCAGGCCACAGCCAGGCTGGAGACACCCAGAGCGCCCCCCCCCCTCATCCCACAGGTTGCCCCATGTTCCAAGGCAAAAGCAGCCCGTGGCTGCTACTGTACAGGTCCCACCGGAGACTCTGGGCCTCTAGAAAGACCAAGGGGCCAAACCTGATTAGACCAGTGAAGGGTTTCGTTTAAAAGAAATATTAGTTCAATGGAATAGTTGGGTGGGGAACTTCAACAGTAGCAGCAGGCAGTTCCATCCGTGGCTTTTGAAGGAGCCACCAGGAGACCACGGGGCCTCCACAGACGATGCTTTCAAGGTTGGCTCCTGAGCCTGCTTCCCACAACAGAGGCCCATCAGCTGGGACCCATGGGATAAAATGCCCCTCATTCTACCCAGCCCCTTCCAGAGCAAGGCTGGTCGCCCAACCCCTCGCCTCATGCCTCCATTTGGCTCCCAAGACACCCCCACCCCCTTACGACCAGAGCCACAAGAACATTAGAGATCAACTAGTCCACCCCCTGCTCTAGCAGAGGGAAAAAGGCGCTGCTGAGTTTCCAAGATCCGAGCAGCTGGAGTGCAGGCGGCCTCTTCTCCCCGACTTCCCTTTTGTGCCAAACGGAGGCGGAGAGGATCTTGGTGCCGTCAGAGCCGCGTTCTCGGCATTTTGAGCCGAGAGAAAGGAAGGCTGCGCGGGTCGCCTTCGCGGCCTCTGAGGGCTTTGGCGGAGGGTCTCACGCAGGCGGGGAAGCGCCCGGAGTGAGGCAGCCAAGCTCGAAGTGGTTGGCCGGCTGACCCACCTGTGCGCAGGATCCAGGGGCGGGATTGGGGGGCCTCACTCCTACCCTGGAGGAAGGCGGGTTCCCCGGGCAGCTCTGGGGCTTCAGCT
>JANHFT010003681.1:399786-441052 GCA_032467955.1 Pseudoxenodon macrops | reverse complement strand
CTGACAGGTTCTGGAGAACCGGTAGCAGAAATTTTGAGTAGTTTGGAGAACTGGCAAATACCACCTCTGGCTGGCCCTAGAGTGGGGTGGGAATGGGGATTTTGCAGTATCTTTCCTCTGCCACGCCCACCAAGACACACTCACCAAGCCACGCCACACCACACCCACCAAGCCCACAGAACCAGTAGTAAAAACATTTGTATTTCACTGAATTGTATTGATTAGAGAAGAACCAAATGCTGCATCTGCAAAGCTGAATTGTGAACCATCTCCATTTATAGACTAAGAGCAAAATGGCCCTGTGGAAAAAAACATGTGGATATTGTAAAGTTCTTTATGTAAGCCAATATTATCTGATAAGTGCCATTTTCTTCTTTTAGAATAGTGAGCACCACGTGTTCTGAATTGTTGCAAGTCTCCAAAGTAATGACTGGTTCTCACATTGCATGAAGTCATACTTTGATTTTGATTTTGCTTCTTGTTGTGCAATGTGATAATCTAGCCATTGTGGTTTCTAAAACATGTTTTATGCGCCATGGTATGTATTACTTTAGGTATTGTTTATTCACAGTGATTCAGATCTTTCCATCACATTATAAATAGGTTGCTTTGTGTGGGAGATGGGCATCCTCTATATGTCTGATAATAAATAAAATAAATGAAAAATAAAAAATAAGTCTCCTTTGGTAGGAATATATTCACACAGACAGACCAATGTTCTCCATATAATTGAAATGGGATTGTTTAAATTGTACACAATATTTTGACGCAGCATTACAAAAGGGGAGGTAGCAGAAATCCTTAACTGTTCGGGGTTATTAGTCCATGAATGTGTTCTTCGAGAGCACAATACCCTTTCTGATTTGGTTTTGTCTCCTCTAACTATGAGATTTGCATGGGCATACATAGGCTGTTTATTCTGCTGCTGGTATGTATAAAACATTACAAATATGTTCATCCTCCAAATGAACGAATTCTAAACTCCTGATTTCCTTGCAAGCTAGGCTTCTCCACTTATTGAGCTCCAGGCACATGTTTGAAGACAAAACATATTCAGAAAAAGTAACTTGAGCAATGGAGTGGAAAAGAAAGCTAAAGAAGGCCTTAGATGTCTCATATGCCTTTTTAATCTACCGCTGTTCCTAAAATATGTCCATGCTATGGGTACTCTATTTGCATGAAATGTTATCAGATGCCAACAGATGGCAGTAGAAATAACAGGAAATTTAGCCCTAGAAATACAGATTTTTAGAGTAAAACAACAGCACGTAGGCATCATATTCTATTGTCTGCCAGTAAATACTTCTTGGCAGATGCTACAATGGCTAACGAATACAGATTACGTAGCATTTGAATAATGCTATGCTTGGAAAACACGTTAATGATATTCTTTAGATTACCACATCTGTATCTACAAAAGTGTAGCCTGCTAGTTGCCAGTTTCTGCAATCCATTAAAATAATAGTGATTAGTTTTAAGAAAAATTTGTTCCTAACAAAATCATACAAAAATATGCTGTTCCTAAGGATTATGTTTTTAAAAGAAAAAGATTGTCACATGCAATTGGGAAGGAAGGAAGGAAGGGATAAACCAAGCTTCCCATTATATATTCTTACATCAGATAGTATTAATATCACAGACTACTAGTAAGGAATCATGGAAAAATGCATGATCCAAATTATGAGTGGGGAAATGGTACAGCATTCACATATATAAGTAATTGGGGGAAACATACCGTGTTTTTTTTTGAACTGGAAAAAGAAGCATCATATGGTGTAAAAGACTAGACAGACTAAGGTAAAGAAAAATAATTGTGAAACAAAACATTCTCTGCATTCAAATTAAGGAGAAGCAAATCCCATTCTTAGCAGTGTCCTGCTGACATACCACTTTTGAAGATCATTTTGCTCATAAAAGCAGCATCACATAGAGCCCTTAATAAAGGATGGCATTTGCCTATGGGTTTTATTCCTGCATATTAGAGTAGCGTTTCTGTTGCAATTATTACCATTTTATTTTATTTTATTTTATTTTTGCTCCTTCATAATACAATTAAGATCCTTGTTTATACAAATAAAAAATAATAATTGAATGCACACCTGACAATACCGCTTAGATTAATGATAATTGTAGATTACCCTACAAAAAACAAATATTGGACAGGAGGCCCAAAATGATATGATTAGAAAAAGCTGTTTAAAGCAGTAATTTATATTGGACTTTTAATATTTTACAATATTCCACGTTGCTCTTTCCAAGCCATGAATATCAAGATTTGTTACCATCTCTTTCCTTCTCTCGCTGTATTTTTTTCCCCTGCTGTACACAGTATTTGTGGGCTATGGCAACCAATCCCCTTGGGCTTTCTTTTGCCTTAATTTGCATAAACACTGGCATCATATGAATATTCAGTGAGTGGCTTTGCATTAAGTAAGTGCCCTTAATCAGCTTTTCAGTTCAGTTTTATTGGTTGCACTACAGTCAGTTATTTCATCCAGAAAATCTGAGGGCCCTACAAAGCTAAGCAGGTAAGGATTGTAATTCTTTTTATGCATATAATGAAAGAGTATTATCATTTGATTATATAGGTTTTTGGGGAATGCTTAAAGATTGGTGCTTGGCTTTGGGTTTTGTTTTTCATATGCACGCTTTCGGGTTTCTGCCCTACCCCCCCTTTGCCCACCCGCCTTCTTCTTACTATTATTAACCCATGGCAGTCAGGTGGGCATACGCTTCAGAATTTGCATAAACATCAACTCTCAATGAATAATTCATCAGGTTATTTTAAACACTAGCTAAGCTCCTACTTTTGGGTAGCTCTATAATACAGCAGTATGATTGGCTGTGTGGTATTTTCATCACCCAACAGAATTCCTATAACATAAAAGCCACCCCACCCCAAAAAAATCCCCTAGGTTGAATGTATCATTTAAATATGGGTATGTGTGGTGTCTATCTGTGTAGAATTACACTTTTCTGTTTCTCCCTTCCATTGGGCTTTTCAGCCAGCTATTAATATATTGTATTTTGTTGGAGAAGGAGAGACGTTTAAAATGGAAACAAGCCTTATAGTATTGATATGACTGCTACTGGCAAATTTGTCCTGAGTCCATGATTGCAGTCTCCACCATATTGGCCTTTATCCTGCATAAAAAAAACAAGCCTCATCTAGCTGAGGCTCCTTCTGAAGTTATGTTGCATAGTTCCACACACACACACACACAAAATGTGCTTTCACATTCTGCATGTATGCAGTGAGATCATATTTCCGTGTTTCAGTGTGTGTCCTCGTGATTGGGGTGGCGAAACAGCAGAGTAATTATTCATAAAAATAATTGTTTTGCTATAGAGGATGTCACTAATAGAAATGGGTTAATAAATTTAGAAGGCACTGATAAATTAGGGGAAAACACCTCCACTCGTGTTTTTTTTAGTTCTGATTTGCATATATGCACATGTTCTTCTTTGTTGTGTAAATCAAGATTTATCAGCTGCAAAGCTGCAAGCTGATTATGTGAAAGGTTTTGATCCAAAGCATAAATAAGAATAGTGTTGATATAATTCAGATCTGAAGCATGATTGTGTGTGCATGTATGTGCATTGATATGCATGCTCGCACATCATTTTGAATAAATCATTAGTCTTATTTATCCATACAACAAAGCAAAATATGTGGGTCTAGAAGATTTCATCCACATGGTATTTACATTGATGTTGGTAGATAGAGTTGTTATGAATTTCAAAAGGAATCATATATGTTTCAGTAACCTAATGTACTTGCGTAATGCAATGCAGCAGATGCAGATGTGTGCAAATGCGTTATTGTGTCCTTGTTTTTTTTTTTTAATATACCACCATCAACCTCACTCAAAAAGGTATAGACTTAATTTGATGAAAGAATTTTCTCAAATTGGAAATCACTATTTGTAAACAAATCTAAGGAAAATCAATTCCCAAGAGAAAAAAATATATATTGTTGAATTGATGCTATTGTTTATACTTCAGTCACCTGGAGCAATATTCTTTTAACTTTTCCTTAATGAAATTAAAATATGTGTTTCCAAGACACTTGACTACAGTTTCGTCATCACAATGCTATTTTCAAACTAATCACCTGTTTTATCAGTTTGCTGCTACCATTCCAAATACACGACTCCTTTCAGGGTATATTAGGAAAAAAATAATTAAAATTTCAAATGTTTAAAAGAAAATAATGCAAATCTCTTCTAATATTAGAGGAAAGCAGTCACACATTATATTAAATGCTTAATTTAATTCATATTAATTCTGAATATATTTTTCTTACTATATAAATATAATTCAACTTTGCAAGATTTAACAAGCCTTGTGCATTTAATCCTCAGCTATTAGGTGTTTACATCTTTTTTTAAAAAAAACTAAGTGATTTTACATGCATTAAATGAAAATTTTACTCATGATATTTTATACTCTTATGTGCTTTTGGTTTAGAATAAAAATGGAAATAATCTGCAAAAAAGACCAACAAATATTGTATATAAAATATCATGCATATTCTCAAATTTATAATGCCCCTTAATCAAGAATGTTGTTTTAGATCTCTAAATCTCTATATGACCTCTTTACAATTGTAAACTATGAATGTATATCATGAAATCTAAAAGCAACAGCTTTAAATTGTATCAATATAGACCTGCAAGTTGTTTAAACTTTACCTCTTATAAACAAATCAGGTAACATTTTATCTATCATATATAACCTTTTGAAAACTAATTGATAACTTGATGAAGATTAAGGAGAAGAATGGACCATTATGATAATCCTGCCATTTTTTATGGTCAACCTTATTAAGCAATCAGTTTGCTTGTTGGCCACCTGCAATCACCTCACCCTTGTATCTGGTAAGCTATTGCATATCAGATTTAGAAGGCTATCAATAAAATTATTGTAGTTCAAAGGAAATTATATGACTTATTTTACTTCAAACATTTTAATATTTACTCTATATAACAAAAGTACTTTATTACGTAAAGTACTATTAGCATTCCATCATAAGACCATTTCTCTATCTAACTAATGTATGAATCCTAATGTTATCAGATTTTTTCCCCGCATGTGGAAATCTTTTAGTTTCATGTCCCTAATTGATAAGAGCCCACATCGGATGATTTGGGCTGGATCACCCAAATAAATGAGGGTTGTTTTTGTGGAAATCAAGCTCTCTTCACAAATCACTTCGCATTCTGAGAGAAAATGCAATCAGTATGATAAATAATAAAATAAGAAATATATTGTCTTGTTGAGCTGCTAAAAAATTCATAAGAAAAGTAGTAGTAGTAATAATAGTAATAGTAGTAGTAATAATAGTAATAGTAATAGTAATAATAATAATGCAATAATAAGAAAAAAGGATTATTAGTGGGGAAAGTGGCCTGGAAAATGATGCTATAAAATAAACTCTGACCTTATACTCGAAAATCTCTTGTTCCTTTGCTGAAAAAAAGGTTAATTCAAATGTTGACAAAAACAGTGAACATTCTTGTCTTTCTCATAAGCTATCTAGGAGCACTTCCTACCATACAATTTTAATTAGGGGAATGATTTCTCAGTTGGAGTTCTTCACTGGCTTTAAGCTTGAAATTCTATGCTACTCCTTGGTAGCATGTGCTTATTAAGGAGTAAACCCAATTGAAGACATTGGAGCTTCTGAATAAACATGAATAAATCCTGAAATAGCAAGCTGTTTGGCATTCACATGCAGCACTGGCAAAGATATAATGACTAATATCTTCAAAATGGCTCTGTATTTCTCCTTTGTCAGAACTGTCATGTTTCTTTATGGGGAAAAGAAGCAACATATCCAGATTATATTGTTTAATGTTTGCGGAAATAGTTAATTTATCAGTAATTAAATATTAGTCTTTCATTAAAAGATTATCTATCTAACTCTACCAAGCACTCCATTCTAAGGTTAGGAATGGACACACATTTAAAATGTAAGTCTGTGTGTGTGTGTGTGTGTGTTTCTGTCTATGTGCGTGTAGACATATAATAGTTCTGGAAAAGATGTAAAAAATAAAGATCTCTCTTTGTTAAGAAAGACTAGAAATGAGATCACTACTGAGGAAAGATCTTTCTTTATTTTCCTAGAAACATATATATGATAGCTAATCATTACTGTGAATCTCTGCTCTAGATGGAAACAGTAAACACCATAAAGAGAAGTCAACACTTGGCTTAACCTGGGCTTAAGGAGGCCTCAGTTGTACAGAAAATATAGTATTAAAATATTTGTTGCCATTGTTAGAAATAAACTCTGGGAGGTATCTAATGCACGTGTATTATCATGAACAGATTGAGCTCAACTAATTTAGGATATTATAGATTAAAACAAATACTGTGTGGTTGGCATTTGAAAACTATTTGCACATACACACCCCTCACCATAAACCATTTTACTTAATAGTTGTAGGTTGTCATAGTGTATACACAATGCACAAAAAATGATATTTGAAAAAAGAATCAAATGCCCAGCATTGCTCTCTTCCCTATTTTAAGTTCTACTTTTTTAAAAAGAAAAAAAATGTGATTTAAAGATGTATTAATGTTAAGATAATAATGCCTGATTATGACTAAGGCAGAAAGAATCTATATTTTTGCTAAAAAGTAATGTTGAAAGAGGATTATTAAACTGATTGTTCTTTAAGTAATAAGAAAACATTTGATCTAATGCTCACCAACCAGTTGTCTTCCAGATGTAGAAGAAATTAATATATACACAAACAAAATATCAGCTATGCCATCTGTGGAAACTAACATATCTGAAGGGCAGTCTTGTTAAAAAGAGGTGTTAAGTTTTAAAAACCCATTGTATTGGTTCCAGTTTTAAATCATTTCCACATTAGTCTTGGAAAGTCATCCAATTATTGATGTTCCAAAATAACAGTAATATGAACTAGCTTTATATCATTTGAATAATAGCTAAAGATATATAAGACACTAATGTGGAAATCATTTGCAATACTTGCTTTTGTTGCATTCTGTAATCAAACAATAAGATACTTATATAATTCTATTAACAAAGATTGATAGCCTTTATTGTCCTCTTTCTTTGTTGAGTATGACAATCATTTGCTGTTCATGAAAAAGAAAGGATTAGGAAAACGGATTCCGCTAGTTATCATCTGCTGCACACGTGGTCTGGTAGTAGCGTATTGAAACCCATATAATTTCCAAAAATCAGAAGTTGCTCACTTAGATTTGTTCAGGTTTTCCAAAGCAGCTTTTGAGTCAGAGAAAACATTGCAGCTTCCATGATTGCATTAATTTTTACTATTAAGTCAACCCTTTAAGATTCAGAAGCCTGAAAGAGATAGGCTGCTAGTGTAAACAAGAGAGTCATCAAAGATCCAGGCACTTTTTTTCAAATCACTGATGAAGGATCCTTGGCCCTATTTTTCATGTCGTAGGTTGGTGCTCATATTCATTGCATACAAACAAATTTATATATTTTCACCACTCAGAGGATTACTCTGATAGGTGAGGTTTTTCTTAAATTCCAGTTCTTGAGACATAGGTTGTACATAGACAGCATAACAAAAATATTTATGCATCACTCGTTGATCTGATTGAAGATACTAAGACAAGTCTAGAGCTGAATTCCCCACACCAAGTAGGTTAGATTTGGACTACAAGACTCCTCTGAGATACGTAATCAGTGGTGGGTTGCTGCCGGTTTGGACGGGTTCGCTAGAACTGGTAGTGGAAATTGGCCCCCGCTCTCAGAACTGGCTACAATGGCTGGCTAACCACACCCCCAAACCGGTCCCCTGGCTATAATTCGATACTCTGGGACGAAATTGCCTTGAAAAGAACCCTCTGCGCATGCGCAAACCCTCCTGCACATGCTCAGAGTGTTTTATACACAGAAGCAACGGGGTAAATGTGCACTTCTGGCGTGACCCTAACTGGTAGCGAAGGTAAGAGGAACCCACCCCTGTACCTAATGGTACCTGGAGTGAAGACTTAACAGTCCTTTTCTTTTTATCATTGTTGATCTGATTATGATGAGTTATGTTCGACTTATTCTCAAGAGAACAAGTGTATTGTTTTCAAAATATTTATAGTGACCCCAAATAAGTGATACAAATAATCACCAAGTACAATACTTCCAGGTGACATATAAAATTTGGGTGAGGTTTCCTCGCTTTTTCTCCCTCCTTCCCCCCCAGCACACACGCACACTTAGGGAAAAAAGATTATTGGCATGTAGCAAGCATTTTCAAACCATTAACACCATTTTATTCTTTCATAATGCATTTGTAGTCATTTAATTTTCTGTAAAAAAAACCGTCTATTTTCTTCTGACAGGATCAAAAATCTGAGTACCTTTGAAGACATTTTTCTGCAAACTGCTGATAATCAGGACTGAAAATGAAAATGCTGACAGATTATTAACAATGGAGAAATAGCAATGATGGGATGGGGAGGGGACAAGTTACCATAATGAATGAATTGTTAGCATATCCAGAGTTCTATAGCTGATGAGACTCATATAATTTCAGTTTTTCTAAATACCAACAATTCAAATTATTATTAGTGCTTTTCTTCTCTTATTAAACAATATTTCATTTTAGCATGGATATAATTCTGGGGGGAAAACAAAAACAAAAGAAATGCAGAACTACACTATCTAACAGACAAGCTTGCTATCTACCAAAGGAAAACAGAAATGCATTGAAAACTTCAACATGCAACCTATTTATTTCCTTCTATTGTCTATTTCAAAGGTTTTACAAATAATGATATATAACTGGGAAGATGTACAAACACAAAACTAGTATTTTCCTGAGACATTTAATTTTAAAAATGCTACGTTTTCCATGAGCCATTTGTACAGCATTTATTCATCTCATCTCTGTAAGAATCTCTATTTCCATTTTACAGATCACTATTTAAAGTTTGCACACAAATGCTCTTCTATGGACATACTTGAACTCTGATGCTACATTTCTCATCTTTTATCTGCCTCTCTAAACAGTTCAGCTACTCAGCCTAATGTCTAGAATAGTTTTTTTGTAAGCATTGATAATTGAACAGTTGCAGGATACTCCCAAAGCCCAAATAGGTTTTTTAAAATTATTTGAGTATATCATGCATGTATTTGTTTACTTATATTAAAAACAAACATTTCTTTAGTGAAAAGTATGTCTTATTGGTTGTTGCATATCTTGAGGAGTGAAGCTTTAGGATTTTAGATGGATTCTTTTCACAAATTCTGAAAGTTCTCAAACTAAAGAAGTTAAGATGGGAGGCAAAATTATGAGGAGTGGGCAACGTTTTCTTTCTTACACTAGTAGGAAAATTTATAGCTTTCTTTATATGTTTATAGCTTTGGCCATCCCTTAGAATCATAGGGAAAAGTAGAATGTTGAAAACAAAGGAAATTCCAGATTTACCTGTAGTAGTATCTTAACAGAATTTTAAAAACTACTATTTTTTTTGTTATTGTTTGCAGATGGCATTGTATTGATGCTGGCATTTTTACTTTTTTATAAAGCATGAACGGATGAATAGCATTAAAATGAGACAGGATGCTAACTATTTAAGCATCAGATTGCAATATATTTAATGCAATGAATCTCAGTTACTAAGATCACTTTCACGGATATATTATGAGTATGATACTAATTGATGTAGGCCAGCATAGTAGCATGTTTACGTCACCCTTTGACAAGTAAACTTCCAGTAGGTATATTCCGTATATTCCTCTGTACCATCTAACACTTAAATCTTCAGAAATACATAGATCACTGTTCAGATACAGCCATAGTTTAAAAATATTAGCTATCGGTAATCTCGCTCCTTGAAAATAGTTCCTATGTTAATGATGGGACACATATTGTACATGAAGAAAATCCCAGTTTCAACCTACAGATAGTAGGTAAT
Source organism: Pseudoxenodon macrops (assembly GCA_032467955.1). Lineage (NCBI taxonomy): Eukaryota > Metazoa > Chordata > Lepidosauria > Squamata > Pseudoxenodontidae > Pseudoxenodon > Pseudoxenodon macrops. Next base: position 431,125 of record JANHFT010003681.1, on the reverse strand, counting down.
GTTAAAAAAAAATCTCACAAAAAAGTGGGGAACCAATGCTAATATGGGTACATAACTATGGTCTAAATATCCTTGCCTGATAGACTCTTCTGCTTTCTATAATATCTCTCCAGTTAATTAGGTTACAACTGTAGAATGACAGAGATCATTTTCATAGATGAGGCTTTTCTTATATAATTGGTCTATTCATTTACAGACTCTTACACAGGGTCCAGACATAAGTCATATCTACACTTACTACATAAGCTGTTTCTATCCAGTGTTCATGCTGTCTTGAATCTAAGCTGTTTTAAGAAAATCCTGTCAGAACTGAGATACTTGCTAAAATGTTCTAGGTTACTATGTTCTCCCATGGACTATTCTCCTGCTATGTGCCCTCCCAACTTTCTATCTAGGCAAGTAATGACCAATCCCATTTCTTCATATAGGTGGGTCTTACTGGGAATGTATACCCTTACATGTTTGTGTACAGTTAGATTTATTAGGTTTATTAAATATAATAATAAATAAATATTTAAAGTAATAAATATTAGATTTATTGGTACATACAAATACATATGAACACATACACACACACACACATATTGTATGTATACATACATACATATATACATTCACTGCATGTATGTGTATGTGTGTATATATAGATATATGCACTCTCTCTCTGTATATATATATAGGTATTTTGTTGTTCGGGTTCTTTCCCGTGTAGAATATATATATATAGCTTTAAAAAGCACATTTTCAATCTGCATTCTGACATTTCATTTTCCGCATCTACTTTTACCAGCACTGCTAAAACAGCACAATTATTAAATATATTTTCTTAGTGTAGATAAAGTTGCTTGTTCAAATTTTTAAAAAGCAATTTTTTAATTATCTTTTTCTTTATAGATTTTTTTTAAATAGCAGAGAAGGAAAATTAAGTCTGCAGTTTTATTGTTCTATTTCTGAAGTTACCTGAAGTAAAAAGGATCAAGCTTCAGTTTAAACAAGGCCATGGGGGAACTGGTAAATGTATTGTGCTAAGTAATGCTCTTAACTATCAATGCTACTAAAGGGAAGTATAAAAACATTACAGCGCATGATAAGTATTAGTTTACCTGATGGGGCAGTCCTTCCTCCTCAAAACAGCCAGTGAATTACTGACCTCACTTTGCAGCATAAATGGACAGGAGGGCTTGAACCAATAAAGGATGTAAAAGTATATTTTGGAACTACACCAGAAAAATGTGCTGTTTTGAAGGTGACCACATTTCTGTCCTGCAGAAATGATTCCTGATGGGTCAGCTAGCTGTGGCAAGTATTATTGGCTTCCATTGTACCTGGGAACCATTTTGAACACTTTTGCATTTTCTGTTAAGGATTGAATTATAGCTTTTGACCATTATCCCTAGAAGATGTCAACATTAAGAAATCTGAAGATCTATCTAATGTCTCCCTGATTGTATACTGTTTAGCCAAGTATTTCTTGAGCTTCCTTGTTTTATCTAATAAATTATTGTACTGTGTTAAAGTTGGTGAAATAAAAAAGAATCTAACTTGGTGAGTATTCATGTCTACTAGAAATAAGCTGCACAGTGAAACATTGAATCAGGAAATAACATTCTGAGTTGCCTTCTATGGCTTATATTCTCCCTCTAGGAGTAAATGAAAATGTTCACCTATTTTTATTAGCCATGCAGATTTTCATAATTAGCATAGTAACATAAGGATTCTATCAGACTATTGTCACATAATCTTTATGTAATTATTTCTCACATTAGACACCATAGATGTCCTCATTATATTCAAATATGAAAATGATTTCTGACATCTAAAGTGAAATATATTTTCTAGCAGCATATCTATTCAGGAAACCAGAAATGTATACTTTTAAAATAATGTATTGATATTGTAAGTAGTTGTATAATTTTTTAAAATTACAATATGCCTTTTATAATATCAGTTATAAACTCTAAAACCTGCTTCCCCTTAAAATATTCCAAGAAATCCTGCTCATGCTCCCCTGTTTTGTTTTGTTTTTAATGCACAGGTATTCAATACACACAAATGTATATAGCCCATGTAGATCCTATGCCTAAATTTCTTTATAATATGAAAAATGGGAAATTAAAATTAGTAACATTTATGACAGCCTTTTCCAAAGCTAGCATCTTCCTGAAAAAGATTGGAAATACTTGAATATATTGGTTGAACAGATTAGGGGCAGATGCGTGTCATGTTGGAAAAGAGTGGTTTAAGACATAGAGACCTTCACAATCATGAAGGTCATGGACCATGTGCAGAGGTGGGTTCCTACCGGTTCGGACCGGTTCTATAGAGTAGATAGTAAACCACTGGTGACATCATGGGGCCGGTTCTGGTCTGTGGATGCCGCCATCTTGTTTTAATTTTTTTTCATTTTTGGAATTAAAAAAAAATTCCCGTGTTTTTTTCTTCTGCACATGCATTGCCATCTTTTTTTTGGTCTTTTTCTGGGGGGAATTAATTAAAAAAAACTACTGTGCATGCACGTGCCCACATGATGCAGGATGCAGCGAACTGGCGACGAGGTAGGTTAGAACCCACCCCTGACCATGTGGTACTATTGGCAGAAAACATGTTAATAAAAGTTTATGCTTTGTGTTTCTATGTCTTTTTGAAGGACAATATGCCATGCCAGAGCACTTAACAGCACTACTCTGTGCGGATAAATGCTTTCTCTTTTACATACAACCCCATTGAAATAGATTGCCACCCTTGAACACTGACAGATTTGAAATAGAATGGCATACTTCTCAAGTGAGTTATCTCGGAATCATCAGAAATGTAGACTCTGTGTTTGTGCATTTGTGTGTGTGTGTGTGTGAGAGAGAGAGAGAGAGAGAGAAAGAAAGAGAGAGAGAGAGAGAGGAGCATATTGGGAAATTGACAGCTTTGTGGATGAAGTGAAAGCAGGAGGATATATTAAAAGAGTCAGAGAAGAAGTAAAGAACAGAAATGTAGAGAACCTGGCGATGAAGGTGTTGTCAGCACAGTCTTGACAGCAGGTGAGTAAAGAAACTAGAATATTTCATATACAGATGCTATTATTGTGGAAATGTAAACATTCATCTATAGTCAGTGTCTCATCAGTTTCAACTAAATATAAGGCCTGAAGTCAGTGAGATGTGGCATTAAATAAATATAAATTAATTAGGCCATAGTCTGAGTAAAATATGATGTTCATCTACAACTATTGCAATAGATAAAGGTATTCTTATAGTACCCAATAGTGAGATTTTGTTTCCTTGTTGAGATTTTGGCCAGGGAACCTCCCAACCTTTAAATCAGAACCTGGTACCACTGATTAAATAGTTGGCATCATATTTTATTTTTTTATTTCACAGATTGGGAAAATAAAATAAAAACATTACTGTGTAATCTATACAAAATGTAATTATGTATACACATTTTGGTCTACTTTGTTTTGAATTGGTCCCACCCATTATATTTTGGTGTGAGATTTTCAACCCAAAGGGGGAAAACATGGATGCCTTGATTGAAAAGAGAACTTGATGCAAAAGTCAAATGCCCTATTTTTGTTTATGTTTAAGCCCTTTACTCTAATTCATTCTGTCCAAAAAGGACGATCAAAACTACAACGGGAAAAGTATAAATTTTGTTTAAGTCACATTCCGCTTTGGATGCTAATGACTTCCTCTCTGTTCAATGTGGAATCCTGCCTGTGGCAGCGGCCAAGTAACATTGGTTGCCTGAAGGTATCAGAAAAACACCTTTCATAATCCATCTAGCCAATTGAGTAATGACAAGGAATACATTCTGGCTCACCCCTGCTGCTAATCAGCTTCCTGCTTAATACATTTGGCCTAAACTCCCTGATATCATTTTATTCACCGACATAAGAGCAAATGGTAAAAGCTTATAAAATTATCTCCACTTCTTTGAAAGTCCTGTTGAATTATTCTTCAATGACCTCACATGAGCCAAGCATAACAAATGGGAAATTCCACAGGACAAAGTGGATTTCCTTTCTTTTTCGCTTATTTCTTCCCTTCTTTCTTATCATTAGAAAATAAAAAAGGAAGTTTTAATCAGAGTACAATAGCTCTTGTTCATGTTTTTACCTTCATCAGCAACATCATCTTTTTCTTGTCAATAAGCTTCTTTCATTATGAATAAAATCCCTTTAGAAGATAGACTCAAGATCCAGAATGAATTTGACAGACTATATATATAAAATGTTGAGAAAGATGATTCCATCCCTCTTCTAAGGATGTTTTTCTCTCAGTGTCTCCTGGATCTTATGGATTTTCAAACTTTGCTAGCAGTGAGATTTCTGGTTATGCCAAATCAGTTGAAGCTTGGTAATTGATTGACATGATTAGCTGCGTCAGGGTATGGATTAAATGGTCTGTGAAGGATTTGTGTGCTTCCTGAGTTCATGAACCACCAGAGTACTAGTGCCAGAAATCTAAATCTATTTGACCAGATAGATTTTAGGATTGGTTGCAGAGTCAATGCTGAGATAATAAGGAAACCTACGTATCTGTAGGAAATTGCCCAAGGATGCTATTCTAAGAGATTTGCGGCTTGAAGTTGACTTTTGAGGACTTGGTCTCCTAGACAATTGGGAGTTATTTATGAACTTTTTCACAGATAAAGTTTCTGATATCCACTAACAATTGACAATACCATCAGCATAAATATCAGGAAAAAAGCTTGTCGGTCTATTTGCCCAATTTTATTGTATTAGTTTTCCTCTGTGTACCTTGAGCAAATGGTCATGGATTCCCATTGCTAGTTCGGCACCATTTTGTTGGAGTTCTGTTCCTATCTTGCAGACATCCTAGATGCTAGTCTTCAAGAAGTACTACAGTTCCCTGAAAACCTTCAGTCAGATACTTATTAACATCAACATGAAGCCACTGAAGCAATAATCAGAGGCAGGAGAATGGAGTAATAGCTACATGCTGAGTACCAACTATATGTTGGGCTCTAGTTCTCATTTCCATTTTCAGCAGATGTGCCAAGCTCTTGAGTGACTGTCTGCTTGGGTCTGATTATGAAATAAATTAAGTCTAATAGACTAAAGACAAAACTAAGGATTCAAGTAGTCTTGAAGTAGCATCCTTTCCTGGAGAAAGGTTTCTCTAGAAAGTAGTATACTTTCCTGGGGAAAACTGACCTGGCCAATAATAACCATGGCTATGGTTACCACCCAGTTAAGACTATTGTCTAAAAATATGTATAGACCTTAAGGGAAACTTGAAAATTACAACAGATCCAGAATGTGACAGCCAAGCTTCTGTTGGATGTTCCTCCATGAAACAACTGACACCTGTTTGGAAGCACTGCATAAATTGGTCTTATGTTCAGGATTAACTTTAAGGTGTTTTAACAATTAAATCCCTAAATGGCTTCACTCTTGTTTATCTGAAGGAACTTCCTCCTGTATGTTACACCCTAGAGCAACACAGTTAATGATCAACACTGAAATATTTATTGTGAATGCAGACTGAGAGGGTGGCCTACCTGGAATTAACTGCAGGGTGATCCAAAATTCTCATTAGCCCTAGTTTATTTTAATAAGACATTAAAGACTTATTTCTTACCATAGTAGTTTGTTCAAAATATTATTTTGATATTTTTCTTTGAAGTTAAATATTTTAATGTTTTTATTATATTGATAATATTGTATTTATATTTCAACTCTCTTAGGCTGGCTTACCAAGAGTTCATGGTTATAAATAAGAACAGTTAAGCAGGTAGAAAATCAATGGTAGATAAAAAGATAGATGGGAATGAACATTATAAAGTGCTTTCAAGTGCTTTCAAGTGTTGAGACTGGTGGCCATTTTCCTCCAGGCATAGAAGCTTCACAGCATTACTTAGCCATCATTGAAGTGTTATTTGACACTACAATAGTGATGATTATAAGATGCTGTAGGTTACCTGTAGGGAATGGTTATAGCATCTGCAATTCAAGGCGCTCATCATTTTTAGTCTTAAAGCATTATTACTGTTGGAGGCAAAGTTCTGCAAAAGATCTTGTTTGCCTATGTGTATCTGCCTGACCTATGATTGAGTAGAGCATCTGCTTTTGTGGCAATTCATAGTAGGGCTCTCTCTAAATTTTATGTGGAATTCCTTGTCATAGATGGTTAAATTCCATGCCTAAGTATTATTGATATCAGAAGTCATACTGTTTTCAATAGTCTTTAGAGGTTACTGTTGCTTATATGATAATATAGTTGTGGGAGTTGTATACTTCAATCTGGCTATTCTATCTTAATATCTTATTATGCTACTGTATCTTAAGTGATCAAAGAATTTTCTACCAGTGATGTGAATTATGTTCAATGTGTTGATTCAAAGGAGAATTAAAATTTTATAAATAAAATCTATATAATCTTTTAAAAAAATAATGAAGTAAGCAACCTATTTACTTTTTGAGGGAGTAAAGTTTGGGTCGCTATCTGCTTGGTTGAAGCTGCAGTCATGCAGACAAGTTTTCTTCTCAGTCTTCACCCATTCCAGAGGTGGGTTCCTACTATAGAACCGGTAGTAACTCCGGGATGACGCCACGGAGCTAGTTCTGTCGGTGTCTCTGTGGGCGCCGCCAACTTGGATTTTGCTTCTGCGCATGCGCAGAACTAGTTTTTGACTGCAGTGCTCATGTATTTTGCATCCACGCTCGAGCCACGACACTGAGCGAACCGGCAGTAAGAACATTCAGAACCCACCTCTGACCCATTCCCTCAGGAACTGTACTTAAACGCATTCAAACCAATGTTCCATTTGCCTGGCTAATTAGACCACATCCTGATGTTTTCAAGGACATGCTGATGTCTGAAGGCAGCCTCTCCCCCACCCAAACCTTTATGAAGACAGAGTGGGGGAAAAGGTGTGTGTAGTAGTATAGATGAAGGAAAACCACCTACAAATCAGGAAAAGGAGATGATGTCTGGAGACTAGCAGTTCTTGCAAGCAGGCAAATGGATTTTTATTCAATTGTCAGGACCACAAGCTAAGATCCTGGTGAGAGTCCTGCTTGGAGCTTTGCCTGGAGCTCAGTAGCAACTAGAAAAGGAATAACCAACAGAAAAACAGCAATTCATCCCAATTAATACACGAACATTTGGAAAAAGGCAAAAGTTGTATGCCAGTTTAAAGACTTAGAAACGTTTGCTTGAAGAGAATATTAACAGACTGAGTATAAAGGATGCGGTATTAAACACATAGATACATGGCAACATCACCTTGCAAAGTCATGAAAAGGTGGAGTTGACCACAGCAATAGGCTCTTGTTGGGAAAGGTATGCATTGCAATAAAACATTTTGTATAGATTTGCTATGCTGTGGTGTGTGCAATCCTGGGAGAGCAAAGAACCCTTACCTACACATCTTTTTCTTGATCAGATTATGTATTGAGTATAGTACTCAGAAGACAGAAGAATAAGTTTGTATCTGTCTACCTGTGCAATTATTCATTGAATTATCTGTTATATGACTGGCCTATCTCTGCTATCCTCAAATACTAGTGAAGAATCATTAATATACAATTACTTGAAATTATATGGCATGTATGAGCATGCATAGACATTTATCACACCTATTGGTCATCTGTCTGTTCTATATGAATTTGAAGGTGTCATTATTTAATTTGATAATCGAACACCTCAATCGTTGCCAATCTGCACAAAAAAAATCCCAATGTATGCCAAGAGTTCTGAACAAATGTATCTCTTTGGAACAGACTTTTAATCATGGAAACTTATGAGTTACATAATAATTATCAAAATGCACTCTTGCTTCCTGTACCTTTTTATTGTCTGGGTTATAATATAGTAAAAATATAGAACAAAATTTTCTACCTTATTGTTTTGGAAAATAAATGCTTGAATTCTTTTATGTGTGACCATGGCAATGTAAACTCACAAATTGCAAGCTAAAGATACTATCAAAGGATATTACAGTAGTATTATGCAGCTTAAGCAACCAAGTTTGTTTCATGTCGAAAAAACTAAATACACATTTAAATAAACATGTTTCTCCTAAAAACGGCAATGAAATAATATTACATCAAAACTACATTTAGTAAATATACCAATACAGATTTAAAATCTACAGATGCAGCTTTTAAAAGATGAAAATATTTAAGGAATTTTTAATCATGAAATAATACTAGTTAGGTTAATTTATGTAGGATGCAATTTTTGCTTACTTACTTCAGAATAAGCCCTTTTGAACTAAATAAGAACACCCAGATCAGATTGTTCTAAAACTTAATTGTTCATTATTGTGTAATAATTTATTTTTCAAGCACTGAATAGACTGTTTTAAATATAATCATGCACAAAAGCTTCCAGCCCATTTTCTTTTAATTGCAAAAAAGAATGACCCTTGTAAGTTGACTGTTTAGAATTCTTCAGAAACTTTTTTCATAAAAACTTTTACTTTTAAGGAAAAAAATACCTTTTTAAATAGGGTATGATATGCTTTCAAAATATAAATAGTGGGAGAATTCCTGGACAAACTTTTAGGAGCAAGTATAGAGAACCAGTCACAGCTGGAAAGGAGAAGGCATGACAAAGAAATTCAAATTTATACCAAACAGACCTATCTTGGATCTGTTTGGTATAAGAAAAGGCAGAGGAGAGCTCAGCCAGGCTTTCTAGTTTCTGTTGTTACGCCCTAAACAAAAATTATTATTCCTATAATCCTTATGGTGTCTGAAAGATCCAATCTGGGGACCAGAGCTTTTGACTTTGGAACTTTGGAACTTGTGCTGAAACTCATCTTCAGGGAACTTCTCTTTAGCAGAGTGTATGGTTGTGGTGTCCATTTCCTAACCTGGTCTACTTCAGGGGCTGGTAGAAGCCTCCTGTTGCTGGCCCTCTCTGATAAGTATAAACAGGAGGGGGCAAAAGCAATGCTCCCTACTCCAGTAACTTCATGCTTGCCTTTAAAATCTGTTCTGGAGCTCCAAGGTGTGTCAGTGGCTGGAGAAGGCATCTTCCCCTCCCACTATCAGAAGCACTCCATTGGCTTTAATATAGTCATCAAGGAGTTGATTTCCTTCTACACAGCAATGTGGTTAAATATATTATATAACCTGCAAACTTGCATTAATGCAATATGGTTCCGTGCTTTAGAGAACATCCATAAAAATAATGACATCTATAATAAAGGAAATAATCCTGGTTAGCATCTTCTCACCATTTTGTATTTGAAGTGTGTACTATATTAAAATCTTGTTAAAGTGCTTGGGCGGCATAGCTCAATGTGGCTGTAACTCAATGTTAAAATAATGTGTTGCCAAATTAAGATGTGCATCTTGTAATACAAATATATCATGAAGCTTTTTTTTTTCAAAAAAAGAAAACCTATAATATTTGCTATTAATACACTGATATATAACCTAGCATTTTATCTGTGGGCCTTCAGCTGTATTGCATTAACACCTATTGTGCTTTTGATCTCTTGTATTGCAGAGTAGAAAATAGAATATGCTAAATTTAGGTAAATGATAACCCAGCTAAGTGGTATTCTATTTTTAATAAAAAAAATTAATATGAATATACAAACACAAACACATGGTGAGAAGAATATGTGTAACAGCTGACTGTTGCACTGTGAATAGACTGATAAGAAGGTAACCAATAGTTCATCTAGAGGGATTTTGTATTATTAAGTAGTGACTGACAATTGGTAATGGGAAATTTTAAATAGTTTGTATTTACATTTACATCCTACCTTGTTGATTCACTATTTTGCTGGAAAAGAGAAATAAAGTTTTTAGAGTTTAAGATCCATTGTTCCATTATTGTTATTGTTAGCTGAATAGTATATTCTGGAGATTCTCTTGCAAACAGATTTGCAGCTCTTGCTCCTGGAAGCTAAGAGGATCTTTGCTCAACTGTGCATCAGCCATTTCCTAATTTGAGGAGCTTTATTCACAGTCATTCATGCCCTAGTCTCCTCCCAGTTGGACTACTGTAATGTGTTCTACATGGGACTTGAAAAATATCTGGAAGCTTCTTTTGAGATCAGAGAGTAAGGCAGTGCTAAAAGAAAGTGTAAATGGGCAAAAAAAATGTAACTCAAGAGATACAACAATGTTAACATACCCTGAAGACAAAAGCTCTGTATGTCACAACAATCCATAAAGATCATAAGACCATCTAAATACACCTGAAATAAATTCTGAAACAATTTAAGAATGAGAAACAGATTGAGAGAACAAACTTTCAGGACACTGACAAACAATGTATATATACTGTTCTTAACTTTTGGTGTCTGAACTCCATTAAGAACGTACTTTGTTTGCTACCACATTTCTGTCTAGAGTTGGTGTTTTCAAATCAAAGCCTCTCTTTGTTTTTGGATCAACAATTCTGGCAGATTTTTAGTATTGTAAGTGGGACAAATATGAAAGCATTCATCCACAAATCTCATTTTTAATTAACTAATTAAACTAATTAAATCTCTTCTTCCTATCCTAGTCCTAATCACACAAACACAGAAAATATTACCTATAAGAAGTGCCTTTATAAAAAGTTCCTATGAAAGCAGAGTTATACAACAATTAACAAATTACAATTGTAAGTGCACTTAGATTTATTGTATACAAATTTGCCCTCTAATTTTTCCACAAGTGAACTCTTCTGTGAAAATAGGTTCTGTTTTTTAAATTATTTTATTAATTATTTATTTTCTTTTATTTATTATGATACCCATTTCAGTGATACAGTGACTTTGCATTTCATTCTATCTTCCTCTTAAAGCCATTTTAATTGCTGCAATACATACTCACTTAGCATTGTCTTTGGTGTCTCCTGCTCTCTTATGCATCAAGTGTTGCAGATATCCTAAGTTAGACATCCTCCTCTCACGATATGAAATATCTTTTTATCATTAAACTTTTTCTCTCCCAGGAAATGAAAAGGAAAAACTAAAGACCAAGCATGAAGTTTAATAAATTGGGACAAGCTTACTTTCTTGTTCCTTTCTCTTCTTCCTTCCCCTTTTGAACATGTTTTTAAAAAGTCTTTCCTGTTGCTTGCAAGAGATAGAAAAATAAATTTAGGTCCCAACTTTGCCATATTCCCACATCCACAGCTGGGAGTAGGAAATTTCCTCTTGAAGGGCAGCAATAATGATTCATAGGGTATTTCCAAGAGCAGATTGGGTCATTGTTTGGGTCCTAAGATGCCTGTCTTGCCATTTTAAAAGGATTTAAACACAATTGAACACATTAGAAAAATTAATCTCAATTGAGATGAATTCGATTTATTTACTTCAAATAAATGCATTTAAGGTAAGGCGTGTAAAGGACTTAAGGAAGGGGAATTAGGACATAGATTTTTTTAAATTCTCTTCTTGGTGGTATATATATCTTCCTCAATCATGAGTCATCTACCAGAAGCCTGAGAGTTTGAGGGTTCTGTACAGTATCTTAGCTGTTCCTATCACTGCATTCATCTGGATCAAGAGCTCTGAAGCTGTTCCTTGGATCTTTTGGAGTCATTCTCCCAGCTTAGGATCCACAAGCCCAAGTACTCCAGCCACCACTGAGTCCATTTTAGCCTTTACTTTCACACTGTGTCTAGTTCCTCTTTCAGGTCCTCCAGCTTCTTGTACTTCTTCCTGATGTTGCTGTCATTTGGAACCACTACTTCTATCACGACTGTTGTTTTCCAATCTTTGTTCAGTATCACAATGTCTGGTTGACCGGCTAGTGCTGCAGAGGTGGGTTCTGAATCGTCTTATCTCTGCTGGTTCTCTCAGGGTTATTATGCATTGAGCGCCCACGCGGCAATCAAAAAATAGCTTCTGCACATGCACAGAAGCAAAATTCAAAATGGCAGCACCCACGGAGACACCAAAGGAACCAACTCCTTGACATCGCGGAGTTACTACCTACTCTAGAAAACCTTATAGAACCGGTAGGAACCCACCTCTCTAGTGCTGTCTATCCATCTGTAGCTAGAAGCCCCACAGGATTGTAGTCCTCTCTTACTCTCCATAGCCCTCTGCAGAATCTCCTATTTGGATTGAGAGGGTTTAGCCATACACTGTGCAAGTGTGCCAATACACAGTGATGTCAGAATATACTGTTCTTGCCTGTATCTGATTCCCTCCCACCATGTGAACTGTCTATGAGATTCTTTGCACAGTCTGCACCTTGGATCCTGTCTTGTGTGATAGACTTCTGCTTCAATGGATTTGGTGCTTAGTTCATCTTCTTGGCCTATTATGATTAGTGACTCAGTGCTTTTACTCCAGCTCTTTCCAACCATTTTGGTAGGATTTGCCAGTGTTAGGATTTCCCGCTTGATTAGAATGATAGATAGATAGATAGATAGATAGATAGATAGATAGATAGATAGATAGATATGACATATATGTATGCATGTGTGTTTGTATACTCTATATATAGAGAAAGAGTATATATTGTGTGAGTGCATGTGTGTATGGTAGATCAAATCATGATCAAAATTAGTCATGAAAATATATGAACAATAAAGGCAAATTTATCATGCAAATTATAGTAAAATTTACTGCTTAAAACAAGCAGCAATATCTATCTGTATAGCAAATCAAAGAAGGGTTTTATATAAAAGCATTTGATGCATTATTATAATTACAAAATATTGTTTTGAATATGGAAAATAGCATTAATTTTTAATAATGTTATTTGTCCATCATAACCATTTATTGCCCTGTATACACAATCACAATGCAACTGACAATCATAGCAAGTCATCCTTGACTTCTTTTCAGTCTCTTATAATTTCTATGACCAATTTGGAGTTTTTAAATCTGCCACTTATAGAAAGGGAAATATTTACTTTTACTCTGCTGAGAATTATTCAATCATTACAATAAAGGAGATTGGAAAGGGAATTTGAAAATAGTCCTTTATGTTCTGGAACAAAGACAAAAGATCTTCCCTATATTTTAGAGGATTATTAGCCTATGAAAGGAAGAGACTTATACCGGTTGTGAATCAAAGGAAATCTGTGGAATATGTGATTATCTTTAATATACATGGTGTCACATCACATTTATCCTAGTCGAGCTGAGACTTGTTTCAGAATGAATGGAGTGGATGGTGGACTTCTGGGATATTAGCGTTATTAACATTTTTTAAACAAACTGAATCATTGGTTGAAGTACAGAGCAAGGCAATTCTTTTAAACTGCCTTTCTTCACTCATTCATGACCTGTTATGTATGCATTTTTATTCTTTTATGTATGCATTTTCCACTCTCAAATATTTATAAATATTATAGAACATAGGCAAACATGTATTTATTTATTGGATATATCACTAAGAAATAATTAATATTTAAGGTAGGTAGCATTTATTGTCTGCTTTTTAGTTTTTTATATCTACCAGCAGTATGCCCAATATTCTGTCATCCTTTTCTTTTCTTGATTATCAAAACCCCATTTAAATAAAAATGGATCACACCGTTTCTGGGAGAGACACAAACTTGGGTCGTGAAAACCATGTTAAATGGAGAAAAGCTATCCAAGAATATTTTGTCCCGTTTCAAATTTGGTTCACTTATATAAACGGGGATATTAATCTAAGGATTCCTGCACAGTCTTAATGGCTGCAACTGAATCTAAAGATGAACGAAAATATTTAGTTATGTTGGCTAGACTTCGGCAATGGATGACTATGTGTTAGATGTTGAATCCTACATTTATTAGTTTGGGAGACAGAAAATAGAAAAACACAGATATGCCTGCCTGCCTTGTCTTTTATTTTATGCAACTGAGCAAATAAAAGCTGTATTTACATGGAATGGTCTTTATTTGCAATACATCAAGTTTCCAGATGCATAGTATAGCCAGGGGAAAGTTGCATTCATCTAAGGCCAGGAAATATGACAGGTGAGCAGCTGAATATGGTTAGACCTGAATTGGGCCAGTATATTTTATTTTGGTCATATAAATATAAAGTCACACTTCCGTGCTTATTAAATTGCCATTCACATATTACTATGATGTTTAAATTAGAATAGCAAATATCATACCTTCGGGTAGGAGAAAATCTGAAAAACCAGTACACTGAAAATATTTATAAGAAAATCATTTTTTGAGTTTCAAATGTGATAAAAACTTGGAACAATTTTTTTTTGAAGAACTTAAAAGTATTTATATGTGAGGCCCAAATTCCTAATTTTATTGACTGGATTACACATTTAATAGCCATAGAGAAATTATTCATAGCAGGATAAATGATATAATCTCTAAATATTTTAGACTACAAGTTATCTATCAAGAGAAATATGCCTTCTCTGCTGCAGCATCTGCCTTCTGGAATGAAGTTGTCCCAAGCATATGAATGCGGGATTTGAAGATTTGGTTATTCATCTAGGCCAGGGCTGTCAAACTCGCAGCCCGTAGCCCAGATGCATCATGCGCTGGCCATACCCATGTCCAGTTTAGTGAAGGGGGAAAAAGTCCCAATACATCACGTGACGCCACCGTGATGAGGCGAGTTTGACACCCCTAATCTAGGGCTTTGACAAAGGTGACTAAAAGCCCTTTTCTAGGTTTGTTTTTGTCTATTGCCCCTGTTTTGCCATCTTCTGCACCTTGTTTTTATCATGTACTTCTACTATACTTTGTGTTTTTGTGAACCACCCAGAATTTCTGATAATTAAGCAATGGCAAATATCACAAATAAATAAATAACTCCCATAACCCTGACTTTTAGACATGCTGGCAAGGTATAAGAGAACTTTTTCTAAACATTTTGGAGGTTATCCCATTGCCAACCCTTAAATGTAAATGTTGCTTCTTGATTCCAGATTTTTTTTAATGATCTTAAAAATATCAAGATCATCATTGTCATCATTCGTCTCTTATGATCAGACAGGCCTTACAGGATATTAAATTAAAAACAATAATCAGAATCAGGAACTGACTTTACCTCATGCCATTATCTTGATTTTAATTCCTTGTTCTCAGCATCTGTAAACGAGTTACTCCTCAGTTTTGAGAAGGGCTAGTTTCCCATATACAATTTTTTAAAATGTATTATAAAGAACATAAAATATTTGTTGAGTAATAGGTCTGATTGCAATGGGAGCAGATTTGGGTCCAGACCCAGGTGTGGGTTCTGCTTCTTTTTGCTGCCAGTTCACTCAGGGTTATGCTGCGTGTGCGTGCATGAAGCATGGGCGCAGCAGTAAAAAAACTAGCTTCTGCACATGTGCAGAAATAAAATCCAAGATGGCGGCGCCCACAGAGACACCGATGGAACCGGCTCCGTGATGTCACCGTGGAGTTACTACCGCTTCTATAGAACCGGATAGAAGCAGTAGGAACCCACCTCTGGTCCAGACAGAAACTAAGCAAGATACATATCCTCTTTTATAGAGAATTGACCAAAGGACTTTCAGGAGATGCTTACCTTACCTTAAAGCTTTCTCTGTTTGAATGTTGAACTTGAAATTCAGCTTAAGAGTCCAAAGAAAGATAAACAGTAGAAGTTTGAGCATCGTATCAGTTTGTAACACTTAAACAGTACACTGAAAAAACACATATGTAATTCTAATCAAGCTTTGCTTACTGTAGAGAAGCACATTATATTTCTATTTATATGGTAGCTTATTATTTCTAATATATATGCATATACATTGTTACAGTGTGTGTAAATTTTATGCCAATAATGGCTTCTTTTGTTCTTTTTTGTGAACCAAGACAAGCATCTCATACCTGACTCTTGTCCCTGCTCATACCACAATCTACAGTATCTGATTCCTGAACGATCACTCTCCACCTCACCAAATGTTTCAAATTTGCTTGCGGGCTCTGGGTAATAAATTCAGAGAATCCCGGGGTGGTTTTTGTTTTTTTAATATTTCCAAATTTTGATACTCTTGGCACTATTGTAAAATGAGGTGGTTAAAGTCTGAATAGAATTTATTTGAAAAAAAGACATCTGCTTCTATTAAAAAAATCTTATATTTCAACAACATTTCATGAGAAGCTTTCCAAGCAGCTGTCATAGCAAGTCCTTTAAGGTTTGGTCTTTTGTTACTGTCCTAGCTCAGTCAGAGAAACTGTGAAGATATGAAAGTTGGGATGATTGAATTGAATCCTGACAGCACAGATGCTGATTTCCAAACTATGGGCTTGTGTTTTTTTCTCTCTCCCTGATCCCTTCCCCCACTTTGGTTGCTATGCAATTTTCCCACAAGAACCAGAATATCATTTGCACTTAAGACAAATTCATTTGAAGGAAGTGAATGACACAAGATGGAGCTGATAATGACAGAATCGAACTTCAATTAAACAAACAAAAGTGCAGCTATTGCTGATGATTGAAAGATGCTTACCAAACTGGGTAGGTTTGTGCTGCTCTAGATAGGACTGTGTATTGTTTGTTTTCATCTTTTTTCATTTTCTTTTGTTGTCTGGTGATTTGGAATCGACAGTTCTTAAGTTCTTATTCATGACTTGATTGTGACAGTTCAGATTGTAGAAATGTATTGCAAGAAGAAATATAAAGAATACAATGCTGACAAATGTGTTTAATGATTGCAGTAAATAGGTCTGTTAGCAAAGAGATATTCTAGTTACATCTAGAACAGGAGTGTCAAATTCGTGTCGTCATGTCGTCACATGACATACCGTGATTTTCCCCCCTTCACTAAAATGGGAGTGGGCGTGGCCAGCATGTGACGCATTTGGCCCATGGGCCACAAGTTCGACATCCCTGATCTAGAACTTGCTCACAAATGACCCCAAGAGTACAAAGTATTTATCTAGAAGTAAACCTCAATGAATTCTACTGTTGCATAGACAGATAGCACTCTAAAACAGGGGTGTCAAATTTGCGTCATCATGGCGGTGTCACGTGACGTATCGGAACTTTTTTCCTCTTTGCTAAACTGGGCAGGGACGGGGTCAGCACGTAATGCATCTGACCCGCGGACTGCAAGTTTGACACCCCTGCTCTAAAACTATGGTTTTGGGCAGTTGTCTCATTATTTATCCAGATCTTCCTTTGAGCAAAACAAAACAGAATAAGTTCATGAGAACATTTTTAGATTGTACTGCTAAGCATGCTTTTCTAAAGAATGATCTCATTGGACACAAGTAAATCCACATGAGCATGCATAGGATTTCAATCATTCAAAGGCATATATAATATAAAGAAAACAAATGTGTCAGTTTGGTTAATATTGCATTTGATATTGCAAAGTGTGATTTGTAAGTCAAATGTAGGGAATTTGAAAATAAATATATTTAATTTAGTTGATCATGCAATAGAAGTACAGTTTTGAAATATGAGTATTGCCTCCCTCCCAACCTCTAGAAAAATATTACCTGGCTATTTTTTCTGGTTGTATAGCTTGTCCTTCTCTAGATATTATGGAGCTATATTTCTAAATAAAAACCCAAGTTCCAAAACATTAGTATATTTGTTGATGTGACACAATAAATGCAGATGAACTGATTTGAGTGGCTGCTTGAGAAGCTGCCAGAAAGAATACTATAGTGTGCAAATCCCTGACTGACAGTAGGTTTGAGGGCAAGTCAGCTATCTTGCAGTCTCATTTTCTAGTCTGAATACAGGACTATGAAAGTGTGCATCACAGACTTATTTTGAGAACAAAATAAATGCCAGTTTTGAGCAAATAAGCTTCACTCAACCCAATCAGATGCACAAAAAGTACTCACATAGAGCATATAGATGGAGGGTAGAGTTGTTCTTTCTTTAGAAATGATTCAGAAGTGTTTTGGACCTCATTTAATTACTGCTATTCATTAAACAAGTCTTGGGTTTTTTGGGACTTTTATGTGAGCCTGATATAAAGATTTGACTGCTTTAAGAATTAGATCTCTATATGATGGTCTGCAGAGATATAATAGTCAAAAACATGGACACAGTTTTTGCTGCTATCTGTGAGACCAACATGCACAAAGACTCTTGAATACCACCATTTTTAAACGTATAACATTAAAGGTATAAGTGTAATTTTTTTTTACAAGGTTGTAATATATTTTATTTTATATCAAGGAAGAGTATTTCTGTATTTGTTTGTGACCAAGAAACTGTAGGAATCCATTTTTTTCACTATGCCTTTTGTTCTGACCCAGCAGAAACAAGAAACAGACTCCTTGTCCCGAAAACCCCCTCTTTATTTATCTTCTGTGAATTAATGGTACTCACACACCGAAAAGTCCAGGCAACAATCCTTCAGTTAACTGCAGTAACAAACCTTATCAGTTCCTTGAGATAATTGCCAGGCTGGGAGCTTCCAGCCCCAAAGCTGTAAATGAAGTTCTGGCAAGCAATCTATGAGGCACGAAACACGATGAGCCAAATCTTCCAAAATTGGAACAATTGTCTCCTACAACCACCACTCCCCTTTCCTTCTATTTATTCCTCAGCCAGGGAGGGACCATTAAGCATTCACATGTGCCTTGCTTCCCAAGTCAACTCCTTGTCTTCCGTTGTTCTCCTCTCCTAACAGCTCTGCACATAGGCCCCAGCTGTTCTTCCTCCCCAGTTATCTCAGCTTCCAAAGTCAGCTGCCTCTCTAGCGGCTGGGAAATTTCATACGGCCATGGCTCTATCTCTACTTCCAATGCACAACATCCCTTAGAATCTTCCTCAGACTCCAGAACTGGCTCAAGTTCCTCCCGAACCTCCTTACCCCCTGAGTCTGCCACCAGCTCTACTGGCAGCTGGTGGGTCACAACACCTTTGATCAACCTTATCAGTTGGTTTATGAAAAAACAAATTGCTACTTTCCTCTTCTAACATCAATTGGAGAATGGAGTTTTTTAATAAGAGGAAAGGGACAAATGGCTAGAAGGATAATCTAGGTTTCACAACTTAATTTGACTGTTTATCACTAGTAGACAATTGCTTTTGAAATTAATAAATTTCCACATTTTGGGAGAAAACATGGGATAGTTTTTCTCTGAGATGAATATCAATGTAAACCAACCAACCAATACTCTGAATAAATAAATAGTTACACTTTCAAATATCGACAGTAAAGAACAGTGTGACATAATCAAGACATCTAATTAGATATCTTTTTGATGAAAAATATTCCATGTGTCATAGCTAGGAAAGCTCTGTGAAATTGGGGGTTGAATCAGATGTCAAAGGTAGAATAGGCAAAATATTTAAATACTGTATTATGTATATGCCAGTTAATATACTGTAGTCATCTTTAAATGCCAGATTTACTTTAATTGGAACTTTATATATACCGTATTGGAATTTTATATCATTAATATATATATATATATATATATGTAGGTAATTCCAATTGAAAGGATACAATGGATAGCACAAAGTGTGAGTTCATACATACCCACACATATCCACACAAACAAACACACACACACATATCCATACATACATGAGAGCCAGCTTAGTGTACTGGTAGTACTTGATTTACAGTTACAATTGGGACTGGAGTTTCTATCATGTCATTGTGGTTATAAGTTGAGTTTTGATTTTATGACATTTTATAACACTTGTTAAGTGAACCATCATAATCATTAAATGAATCCATAGTCAATAAGCAAATACTGCAGTCCTAAGTACAAACACACTGCTACAAATGGGTTTTTACCAGCAAAAAACTTGCAAATCATGATCATATGACTGTATGACCACCAGTCATACATGCAAGCTGATTGCAAGCAACCAGATTGTCATCACATGACAATTGGGATGGTAAATAGTCATAACTGAGGAGATAAGCCATAAATGCAAGGAGCAGACTCTGTTCGGCACATCATCACTTCAAATGGTAGCTAAATGAATGGTTGTAAGTCAAGGAGTACCTATACTGGTTATGACATCAGGCTAGAAACCAGAAGAGTAGTCCCATCTGTGACACAAAACTAGCTAGGTGATCTTGGGTCAGTCATTTTCTCTCAGACCTTAGGAAGGAGACAATGGCAAATGACTTTTGAAAAACCTTGCCAAGAAACTGCAGGGGCTTATCCAGGCAGCCTCTGAGAATCAAACACTGTTGAATGGGGAAAAATACTATCATTAATAGGAATGCTTTTAGAAACATGTTTCAGTGTAATGCTACAATGAGTTACAGTAAGTAGGGCACATCATTAGTGACAATGACATAGACCATGTGTAGGCTTTGATTGGTATGCCAAATGTTCCATGCAGTTATAGAATGGGGAGGAAAAACTAAGCCATGTACATGTCTTCCATTGTTTTCTGGATATTTAATAGTCAGCATTTACATTTTCAATATTTTTTTAAGTTAATAACTAGAAATTAGATTGTTTCATTTTTATTTACCTAACAAAATCTTAGAATCGCTGGTTGCCAAATATTATTCCATGCCAACATTGTTTTTTAATATTTGTCTGAAATGTTCTTTCAGCAGATTTTATATGCTGGAACATACTGATTTCTAAATAAGAGTAGAAAAAAAAAGCCACAAATCAAAGCCTAGAACCGGTAATTATTGGGAAGATTGTTTTATTTCACCACAGCATTGCTGGTTTGAGCATTCAGATAAAAGCTGGAACATGAAATTGCTGACTTAGAGTTCATTAACAAACACAATGCTGTCTCCACTTGGCTGAAAAAGCATTATGGAGGTTTTCTCTGTATGGCTGTTAATTGTCCCCATATGAAGTTAATATTATTTTTCCAGATAGATGAGAGTAATTAGAAGTAGCTTTGTGCCTCCTGGCTGCAGTAGGAATGATCCCACATATCAGAATAAAACTCAAAATGAATTTATCACCTTGAAATCTGATAAACCGAGAATACCAATTCTCATTACAATATATACTGCACTCTTTTGCACATTCTTTGAAAAAAAATATGTGTTTCTTTAGTTGTTTATATCAAATTTACATGCTTGATAACTTTTCAAGCTATCAGAAACGTCTGACAAGAAAACTGCGGCCTAAGGAAATTTGTTGTTAAAATGTGGTGCTGATTATTAGGATAGCTTCACTAAAATAGTGAAATTTACTCCTGAGTAAATAAGCACAGGATTATGCTGATTTTCTTTATGAGATTGCAAGGATTTGTAGTTTTTTTACATTAGGATTTTACCATGAAATAAATTATGAAATATGAGCAATGGGAAGAAAGTCACTATAACATTATTATTAATTAAAACGAGAACAGGAAAATAAAACTCAGTGAGTCTATGTCTTTAGTTTATAAGGAAGAATTGAACACCTCATGGAGGTGACTCTAGGTTAATGTTAGAGCAGGAAGGAAGGGAGGGAGGGAGGATTTATGTGATGCCTAATATGTCTATACTGTAGTAGTCTTCTGGAAAGTACGACAGAGATACATCATTGGGGTCTTTGGTAGTTCAAAACTGTCTTGCTGCTGCTCCTTTACTGGTGAAGGATGAGATATGGTATAACTGTCATGGAATTGTTTTACTATGGGTTATTAGTGTGATTTGACAATTGGGTGTTATGTAGTATGTTATATACAAGGAGATCTTGATTAGTGAACTAATGAACTCACAAAATGTCATATTGTTTGAATATGCACTATTCAGAGTGATATTTCTAAAGAAAATAGGGTAATTGACTGCATCTTGATAAAAACAGGCAATTAAATTTTTTAAAACAAATTTGATATGTACATTAGGGAAATACTGTATAATAGCAAAAGAAGATAAACTCATATCAAAAGTATACCTGCTATCTTGTGTTGTTCTTCAAAATGAGTGTCTTCTGTTTTATCTTTCCTTGAACAGAACTTTCCTTTTCTCTGTTTTGTATAAACAATTAGTGCCTAAACCTTAATGGCAATTACACATGGACTAGCCACACACTAACTGAATTTTGACTTGCATTAAGCTCAATCTGGTATCAATTTACAAATCTCACTAAATCAAATTTTGAACTATTCAAGCTGACACTAATCTCAACCTACCTATACATCCAATTGTAGGTAAAACACTGCAATGCATTACGTATCAATGTTTTAGTGTTTTTTGTTCACCATGGAGATGTTAATGTTATATATTTATTGTGGGCAGGCTATAGTTTCATATTGTTTGCTTGTTAATTAGTTGAATGAAATTAGTAACACACCTATTTGATAAAATAATATATTTTTATTGTGTTGTAGTTGAAATTTGAATTGTTCCATGTCTATTAATCTCCATTAATATCCCTACACTTTCTTCTAACATGCAGAATTACAGATATAAGCATACTGTGCTGCTAAATAGTTGGTTAACTATAAAAGCATACAGTTGGAGGATTATGGCGGGCTTTAGCTCAAATCCTTGCTTAATGCAGAAAAGTCTGTGAAGGAGTACCAATCACTGCCCAGTGAACTGATTTTACTATTGTGGAATTGTGCCTACCTTGAGTTTTTTTTCTTTTAGCCAGAATGGAACCCTTTCTGGTAGCAAAAAGCAAATCTTCCCCCTTTTCTATGAAACTGTTGCTTAAAGTTCAATGCAGTGATGTCCTTACTTTAAATTTGATGAGAAAACAGCAATTGAGGGAACAGAAGATTTCAAAGTTGGAAAACAAGTTGTTGCTTCATGAATATGAGTTCACATTAAAAAGGGAAATTATTAGGTTCTTTATCTCTTGACTCTTTTTTTTCCTCGTGATGCCAATCTGAAGTTACAGACAAATGTTTTTATAAATTATAGAGCAGTAAAGAATTCTTCTACATTTGTTTTGTCCACTGCATTGAGTACATTAAAATAGGTATATCTAATACAGGGGTGTCAAACTTACAGCCTGTGGGTCGGATGCGTGATGTGCTGGCCACACCAACCTTCAGTTTAGCGAAGGGAGAAAAAGTCCCGATACATCACATGATGATGATGAGATGATGTGAGTTTGACACCCCTGCTCTAAAACATCCTGAAATAGGATGTCAAAAATCTAAATTATGCTGGCTACCTGAAAGGTCTTGTGTATTTATTCAGTTCATATCAATGCTTCTAAAATGAAAGTCAGTAGTAAATTAAAACAGGTATTCCCAAAGCCATTCATTTATATCATACACATTGTATTGGCCTGGATATTATTATTTTGTTGTAGTTTATTCATATTAAATTCACTTGAAATGTTTACCTGCAACTTCATATTCACCCAATATATTGGTTCATATATTTTATTTGAATCATACATCAACCTCTAGAGCCAGGCCAGGGGTTTTTCTAAGACTGTGGCTACCTTTATGCATTCAATCCAACAGACTTTTATAAGCCGTACAATTAGATGTCTTCTTTAGACATAGAGTTGATATTGTTTCTAGCTCCAGGATTCTCTGAGACATCAAGAGACGAGAGAGCCAAAAATCATTGTTTTGTCCAAATTTGTTCTCCTTAAAATGAGATTAATGACATTGCTGTGATGTACTTGTTTAGCTGTACATATACAGAGCTTGAGCAAATGGCACTTTATAATTCACTTCAACAGATGCTGTTCCCCAAACCCTTTTCTAGAAATCAAGAAAACTCCATAGGACTCTTACAGAATGCCATTCAGTTCATTTCATTTCTGCTCGAAAACCCGTTTCTTTGATTTTCCTGTATTTCTAAATGGGGCTTCTTTGAGCATTTATTTAGCAACATATGCTCAGACGGAAGAGCATGGAAGATTATCTGTGTCTCTGAGATATGGCAATACTTCAAGATAACATATGAGCAGCTTAAATCTGGAATAGGAAGGCAGCTTTAGCTCACATGTTTTATGACAAGGCATCAGGATCCTGGAAACAGCTCATCTCTTCCACAGTCTTATAGACATATCAGATATGGACAATTTAATGACCATTATGAGTCATGGCTTCCACTGTCTATTTTGTGAGATTTGATCCTTAACTCTGAATATATGTACCATCAACCAAAGGAACCAACAAAGTGATCTAGAGCAGTCTGTTCTTTGGAGCGGAAAAGGTATTGCTACTAACAGAAACCTATCCAACCTAATGGGATCGGGCATCCATCTTTGAATACTGAAATAATTTCCGATAGCTACTAATTCTGTAGATATAATATGCCAGATTTTTAATCTTCAGCCAATAGTCCTATGTTGATAGTTCATAAATCTGGATCACAGTATATTTAAGCATTGCATTGCGTTGAAGTTACATAATTACAACTGAATGTATTTGCAGGTCCCCTTGAATGCATCAATATCAAGTATAGTCTCTATTGCAAAACCAACTTTGGTGCATATGTATCCCACAGATAATACTGCAGTTTCTCTTTTTGCATATTCATTTTTTCCTAACTGAATGCCTGCACAGGACTTACAGTTTGCATAAAACTATGCTGAAATCAACCTTGCAATTTGTCAAAATATTTTTTCCACTAATGTAAGAAATAATTACCTTCCCTTCTTTATTGCCAATTATCTTAACATTTCCTTTAGAGTTTAGAGTATTTTGAATTTATTTTATGACTTAAAATGGGTGTCACTGTTGTTATTATTTCTGTTACAAACCTTTCCATCACCCTGAATCCTTTTCTCTGGTGATTCTCTCCAAGTCCATTGATAAAAGTTCTCTCCCACTGAAGAATGTGAAGCTAAGAAAGCTGCAAACCACTTCACCCATGAGAATTGTTCCTTTGAAGGAAATTTCAAAATCAAATTCTCCTTTATCAGATTGGATGAGAACTGTTATGAAGAAATGCCAAATATTTTTTTTCACTGCATGGCACCAAGATTTTTGGCACACAGAATCTTCATTTTGCTCAGTCAGCAGTATCTACGAAGTCTTTAAAACTAGCCTATTCAGATAAAATAGGAATAAATTACAGTCTCTTATAGTGAAAGAAGTGCCACTCATTACTGTAGACAGAAAAACAGATCAGTGAAACACAATCACATAATAATTTACTTTGTGGTAATAATGCCTTAGCATACATTCATCTTTTTTTACCTCCAAAAAACATTCAGTTGTATCTGGAATGAACATAATGTCCATTATCAGTATATAGGAAATTAAAATAAAATATATGGTAATACATATTCCCATCCCACTCCCACCAGAGATAATCCAAAAGTGCGACCAAATCCAAGCCTGAATGCTGACTGGTAGGGATCGACATAATCCATTTCATCCAGAAACCTCTGGAGCTGCTGCGCAATCACCTTCCCCAAAAAGAGAAGATTGGGGACAGGTTGGAAATTTTCCAACTGGATGGAGTCCAGTGATGGCTTCTTAAGAAGAGGGCAGGCCACAGCCTCCTTAAAGTGCTGGGGCACTGCCCACTCCTGTAGGGAAACATTAATCATCGCCAGAGTCAACCCACCTGTCACGTCCTGGGAAGCTTTCACAAGCCAGGAGGGACATGGGTCTAAAACACAGGTGCTTGCACGTATACTCCCTAGAATCCTGTCCACTTCCTCTGGAGCAACAGGGTCAAACTGTTTTCAGATAACAGGGCAAGAACCTGCCTCAGTGGCTTCCACTGGACCAGCAACCACGCCGGCATCTAACTGGGAATGAAGTCAAGTGATTTTATCTTCCAGAAAATTCGCAAATTCCTTAGCGCGCCCCTTCAGGTGGACCTAAATCTCCTTCCCCAGGAGCAGGTGGCTCACCTTAAAGAGATTATCTGCAGATGCAATTCATGTGGAGAAGTATTTATACTTTGCTGCATGAATTGCCAAGAGGTAGGCATTAATAGCAGCTCTTACCCATGATATATCACTGTCTTTTGCCAGTGGCATTCTAGATATCTCCTCATGCGTTTCATCCCTCTCAGTTCCTCTGTAAAACACGGGGCACAGAGAGTTCTATGGGTGAGGAGAGGTCGCATGAGTGCAATCCTATCTAGAGCCTCAGTCACCTTCCTATTCAAATCAGTGACTAAGAGCTTGGCTGGACTGCACAGTAGATCTGTAATTATAATCCCCAGCTCCTTCTGGAACCCATCCGGGTTCATTAGTCAATGGGGGCAGACCAATCTAATAGGTCCTGCCTCCCTGCGAGGGGGGATACAGCTCTTGAGAAACTCAAGAGTTTTTCTTGATCTGACCATGATAAGGGGACCAAGGACAAGTCCACCAATTCCAGGTCACATAGACCTGGAATATTTAAGAATTACTTTGCAAAGTAGCTCTTACAGAGAAGCACTTATATAATTTTATTTACTTGTTTGGCTTTCCAACTAGCCCTAGAGCATATACCAATATAGGTTTTATACCCATAAAATTATGAACATTATTTAGAAAGTAATAATTAAAGCTGTACATTTTCATTTACTTTTTTTGAATAACTCAACTTCCAGCACACATGAATGAAGGGTTGAGATACTTTCCACAATGTTGAAAAACAGCAAACACAAATCTGGATTTGAAGTTGAAATCTATCTTTATTCAATATTTATTTATAAATCAAATTATACATTGGCAGTGGACCCCTCTTAGAAGCCTTGTTCTTTTAACAATTGTCATCAGATTTCAGGGACAGTTAAAATTGTTTATATAAACTAGATGGGAAAAGCATGCACTTTGACACTGGCTACTGAAAATAATTATATAATCACAGCAATGTGATTTCAAATATAAGCTAATTCCTGAGTTCCAGATTGGTTCGTAGAATTACCTTTTTGGCATTTAGCAGGTTCTACACTTCCTAATATTATTTTATATTTTTAACCTAATCATTTCTTAAAAAAAAAACAGGAAGTAGCATACTACAAACTTAATGTTTTAATGTTTCTGGATATCTGTTATCCATCTACCAGTTGTTCTGACAAAATAAGCATACTAAGGGCTATAGTTCTGTACTTCATTTGTAAAGGTGTCTCTTTGTCCAGTAAAAGAAAATAAAAAGACAAAATAAGAAGCATATTAAAACACTAGACACTATATTGGAGACAGTCTCATCAATTCATCCTTTTAAAATTAGGTTTTGTGTGAATACTCAGGTTGATCACTGCAATCACTACAGCCATTTTATGAATAACAGAATAACAGAGTTGGAAGGTACCTTGGAGGTCTTCTAGTCTAACCCCCTGCTCAAGCAGGAAACTCTATACTATTTCAGAAATTGGTTGTCTAATCTCTTCTTAAAAGAGGACTCCTAGTATGTTCTCAATGAGAGTTATGAGAGTCCTTATGGGAGGATTCCTAGTATGCTCTTAAAGTTCCAAAAATATATCTACCAGTTCAAAAGAATAATAACCTCCTCATCTAGTCAATACCATTGCTAATGCAGAAAATTTCTTATTACTGTAGCATCTTTAATGGAAATTTCAGATAATTTCAGATAAGTTAGAATCCATAGCCTTTTATTTGTTCTTCTGATGAACAGTTGTTAGAAATTTCTTAATGTTGTCTCAAAATCTCCTTTCTTCTATTTTGAGCTTGTTGGTGTAAGCTGTAACTCTGGAGCAACTGAAACAAATTTGCTCTGTCATCTTTATGACAGTCCTTCAAATATTCGAAAATGGATAGCATGCTGCTTCTTGGTAATCTCTACCCCATGCTAAACATGCTGATATAAAGCTTTAGTTGTATTTCTTCTTCCAGGGCTGAACTCTCACACATATGAAATATATAAAATAGAGTTGCATAGATACAATAGAATTGTCCTTATGCGCCTTAGTACTTTAATCTTTGGTGATATAACATGAGAAACTGAGCTTGCATAAATGCATGCATTAATGGAAAGCAGTGTGCTTTGTTCACAGTAAAGTGTTATCCTGAATTACTAAAAGAAAAAATATAATTGATCCCCAAAAGCAGATGACAAAAATATTCTCATATAGCCAATATACCTAGTTTGCAAAATCAAGATCTGTAAGTGCACTACTGCTACAACTGCAAATGCTACTATAAACATACTTCCAGCTTTTTTGTGCTCTTTTATTATTTTTGCACCCAGTCTGTAGGACATCTAACAAGCGCAACCTCTATTCATATTTCTAAGTACATATGTGTGCATGTGTGCACACATATCAAGCAGGCATGATGAACAATATAGAGAGTTTGAATGAAGACCAAGGAACCCAATAGATACAATGTATAAAGCTATACTACATGGATATAGGACATATAAATCTGCAATCTTGTACTCATGCAAGAGGTCATATCTGAGGTAGACATGTAGAGAGTTGCTTTTTTAAATTACATTTGTGAGCTACAACATTTTTTTAAAAAGAAGAATGATAATTTAAGGTTCATAGATTTAGTAGTAGTATGCTTTAAAAGCAAGGAAAATCTTAGCAATCACATTTGTTATTTAGAATGTGGAGATTTTCTCTTGTTATCAATTTAAAAAAAGCCAGCTACCCTCTGATCAAATGGTAGGTTTTCAGCTGAAAATTAATAGACTCTGAAGAGCCAATTAACCATAACTTATGTCTCTTGGCCCAAGTTTAATGTCTTCATTGCCCATTCAGGTTTGTTCTCCCTGCGCAATCCAGAGATATGGTGTAATCGGGCTAATTTTGGGACAGTAATCTTGCTAATGCAGTCTTTACAATTACGTGACAGACCAGGTGGCAAGACAGCATTGGCTTTGCTTTGCCAAGGTGCAAAACAAATTCAGCGTTCAATCAACCTGAGAGAAAAAGGACAATTCTCATTTGCATAAACATGTAGCCACGGAAACTGGAGGCACAGAGGTATAAGGAACAGAGACCTATTTTACATGATGTGCATAGAATATTTGACAGTTTAGATTGGAGGCGTCATTGATGTGCGTAGGAATGGTACGGTTGGTTGCCATGGATATGGTTTCCCTACTGGCAGCACAAAGATTGGCAGGGATGGATGCTGGAGAGAAAAAAGATGTGCACACACATACAAACACCTAAATCGCTGCAAGTCCCTGGCATACTCATTCTTTCTTTTGTTGAAAACCTATGTATCTTTTCTATGCTAATGGCAGCTCATCTAGCATGCTGTGTAATCTAGCAACATTGATATTTCAGTAATAAATCATTCATGTTTAATATGTATTTATACACTCCATAAACATACATAAGGTCTAATTTTATACATATATATTTTCATAATGTGCTGACATAGACAGAGATAGTAAGTGAGCTCTAAATAACACATTTATTTAATTTGTTCCCCCGATTTGCCATATATAACAGTAACATACACTTATATGTTTTCCCCATTTAAAAAAAAAACACATGTCCATGCTAATATAAGCAACAATCAACTACTATTTACACTAAAGTAATCATGTTAAAGTGTTTATAAAAGAACAAATATGTTATGGATTGATAATATCCGATGACAATATAATTCTATAAAATACAAGTAATGTTAAGGAAATAACTCTAACCTTAGATGGATACTATAAAGCAAAATATGCATTAGAGGAGATTTTTCTAATCCCAACACAATCAATGGATTTAAGCATATTTTGTTGGTGTTCAAAATGAAAAGCTGATGGAAGCTGCACAGAATTATTCATTTCATTGACATGTGCATAGATTTCGGATGTCCTGATCTATAGCTCAGTTAAAGAGACATATCTCAGTTTAAAGAAGATAATAAGTGCACTTCAATGGAGTCATACATTATTTAAAAAAAATAAAAGTAACACTTATTAGGATAAAATTCAGACTTAACAGAACTTAATCTGATACAAAGTCAAAAACAAAGTACAGAAAACAAACACCATTGGTAAATCCATGGCTAATAGGTTAACGTGTATCTTTTTTTTTTAATGTTGTTTTTCACTGACTTCTACATGAACTGAATGATGGTAATTTCTGTTTATATATCTGTCTTTACTAATGATTAGTGAATCTATTAACTGGCTAGTGCCAGAGCTGAGTTAGAACCATATAGCATTTTTTTATTTTCCTTAATTAAATGAAATATTAGAGTGAAAGAGTAAAGAATTGTGAATATTTATTAAACAGCAGCACAAAAAAAGACTCCCTCACACATTTCAGACTCTTTCCAGTCTATGCAATATTTTTTCCATGCACAAAATAGTGTTTCTTTAATCTCTCATACTTTGAAGAAATAGGGCATAATTCTTCCCTAGCAATATAATATCTTCAGATTTGAGTAGAGCTACAATTCACTTTTGGACATTAATTGGTAAAATCAGAGTTATCAAAAGTGTCTTATCTGTACAGTAAAGACTTGGGCAGCTAACGTTTTTGCAAAAGCACCCTAGATATCCAATATGTCCTAACTAAGGAAGCTAAACAGAGCACATAGTTTGATAAACCAGGGAGAAGAAGACAGCAACATTGTCAAAAGTTCCATTCAAAGGTCAAAATAAAGGAATGGAGCATAACCCAGAGGTAAACCAAAATGTATTAAACCTGAAGACAAGGGAACTATAGCTATATACTGTTCTCAACAATTGTTTGCTTTCTGTTGAACATTCCTATGTAGAAGCTTCCAAATAATTCAACTGAATGCATCAGAAGCTCATGGAGCAAAGAGCACAAGATTTTAAAAAATCACTAATACATCAGTAAACCTTTGCTTCTCAGAAACCTGCTCCTTGAAGCTATGCATTTCTTTGCCATTCTATAAATTGCTCACAGATGTCAAGAAAGGTGTTTGAGATTAAGTATGTGGAAGAAAAGTTCAGAACTGCCCTGAATTCCTGGATGTTGGGGACAATGGGCAAATAAGCCTCCTCTAAAGCCAAGCATTCATTCCAGCCTTTCTTTTCTTTTCCTTATTCAGATAAGGGTTCTAAGGTAGTGTTTCTCAACATTTTCTTCATCACAAATACTTTTAAGTACCTTTTGTGGCCATGGACCACCAAGACTTAACTCAAGATTTAAATCATAACATTTTTGTCAAGCCTGTGACAACATCACAGGCCTTCAGGGATCCGCAGACCACTGGTTGAGAATCAGCGATCTAAAGGATCTTATCATAAGCAACAGTAAAGAGCATGAAAAACGTATTACAGAAGAAACGATAAGAGTTGTGATTTTTCGTGCTTTTGAACCAACCTTTCTTTTCTATCCAGAAATTCAATGTAAAGCATTGCCAACAGAGGCCTTACCAACTGCCATTGAAATGCATCTAGAAAAGAGGAATCTGCTACTACTTGAGGTAATTTGTACCCTTGTCCAGTTGCCTTTGCTATAGTTGAATAATAGAAGCTACAATGATTCCAATGTCTATGAAAATGTATTCTCCCAAAGTTAATTTTCTGTCCTAATTGCATTATCTGTCTTAACACCTTCCCAATCTAATAACCCTAATCTCCTACAATATTAACTCTTTCCAAGCAGACAGAACAGGAAAACTATAGGAAACAGTAGCATTGCCTGCTGAATCCTTCTTTTCTCCATATAGAATAGAATAGAATTCTTTATTGGCCAAGTGTGATTGGACACACAAGGAATTTGTCTTTGGTGCATGT
>JANHFT010003681.1:374730-393606 GCA_032467955.1 Pseudoxenodon macrops | reverse complement strand
AAGTTGGCCACGCCCACTCAGTCACATGCCCCCCACCTAGCCACGCCCACAGAGCCGGTAGTAAAAAAAAATACAACCCACCCCTGCTTTGTTTTTAAAATATATTTACAGATCTGTATTGTTTTTATTTAGGCCCATTGTGATATGGTGATTCTAATTTTTTTGGCATCGGCTGATTTCTGTAGTATTTTGGCATTGATTATAGGAATGGGAAATCAAAGTGTGAAGCTGTCCACTACTGTACCTTAAATCCCTCCATCTTTTGATCTTAGCATTTCTACTCTCCTGCTATTCCAGGATTTAGCACTTCTCATTACTGTTCTTCAGATTATTCTACTTCTAATCACTCCCATTTTAAGCGGACGGGAAATCTCTTCCTTCCTAATTTGTAGAAAATTCAGGAAAAAAAACATTAAAAATTGAGCACTGTTCAATAATTCATTGCACCTCAAAAGTGAAATCTATCACCTAAATTCAAAGGCTTGCTCTTCTCTGGTAACAGCAGTGATGGGACTAGAGAAGCTGCAGGCCAAATTTACTAACACTGGATGACAAATTATCAGTTCCCACCCCCACCCGCCCCAGCTTCGACATTGTAGCAGTGCCATTCGGAAAGATTGTTCTAGGGATGATTGGAAATTGTGCATTTCCCAGCTGTTCCATCAGCCCTTAAAGATGTCTGTTGAGTTCATTTACACTACAATCCCAAATTGAGTTTTTAAACTAGGCTGAAAGTATTTGATTAATCCACATGATTAATTGATTTCAGCAATTTTGTGAAATCGCAAGTTTTTCAAATATCTGTTAACTCCGCAATTTTTAACACATGTGAAAACTTAGCTTCTTCAAGCCATACTCACTGTTTGTGTGATCCTGGGGGGGGGCATGTGCACGTGCACATGTGTGTGTATAAGTAACCTCATTGGCAAAAAGACATATTCTGATTTATATGTCAGGGTACGAAACCAAGCATTAATTATAAAAAACTTCAATTTGCAAAAGAAGGAGAAGGATTACAGTTGCCTGGTTTTAAAATGTGTTTTGCAGCCTGCAGCCTGGTTTGGATGACAAGAGTGTGTCTTGCTGAGAAAAAGAAAGTTAGAATTAGAAGCACATTACCTGAGGTTTGGTTGGCATGATACGATAACTGCAGCAAAATTATCTATGCAGATAGATGGAGAAATGTTGAAGTAGCCACAATGGAAGAATAGATTGTCAAGATAGCAAAACTGGCAAAGATGGCAAAATTCACCTGTTTGGTGAGGGACAAAATAAATAAGTACCGTATATACAGTATCTACTCACCTCCAGGAAAAGTTGCTTAGAGAATATCTCCCTTCCCATCCCTTCCCTTCCCTTAGAATTGGGTAGTTCTAGTTTAATGAAAAGAAGGACTATGGGTGACATGATAGCAATCAGACGTGGGTTCCTACCGGTTCGGACCGGTTCTACCGAGTAGGTAGTAGGCCACTGGTGACGTCATGGAGCTAGTTCTGGTCCGTGGACGCCACCATCTTTTTTGGGGTTTTTTGGGGGGGGGATGTTTTTGAATTTTTCTGTTTTCTTTTCTTCTGCGCTTGTGCAAAAGTCGAGTTTATGGCATTACACATGCATTGCCATCTTGTTTTCAGCCTTTTTTTAAAAAAGCAACTTTTTTTCTACTGCACATGCACGTGCCCATGCACCGCGCCCATGCGGCAAGGAAGGCAGCGAACCGGCGGCGAGGTAAGTTAGAACCCACCCGATAGCAGTGTTCCAATATCTAAATGGCACCCACAAAGAAGAGGAACTCAACCTATTCTTCAAAGCACCTGAAGGCAGGACAAGAATGGAAACCAACCAAGGAGAGAAGTGACCTAAAACTAAAGAGAAATTTCCTGACAGTTAGAACAATTAATCAGTGGAATGACTTGCCTCCAGAAGTTGTGGGTGCCACAACACTGGAAGTTTTTAAAAGAGATTGGACAGTCATTTGTCTGAAATGGTACAGGGTTTCCTGCCTGAGCAGGGGGGTTGACTAGAAGACCTCCAAGGTCCCTTGCAATTTTGCTATTCTATTAGTCTGTTATTCTATCATCACTTCCCTTCCCTACTTTATGACTGCTAGAATCCAGATTTTTGTACTTGGCACCAAAATGAAATGAACAAAAATAAATAATTATGAGTTTGATTTTTCCTGCTAATGTTTTTATGTACAAATTGTCTTCTTTGTTTTGACTATTTAACACTGCACACACGTAATTTTGGACTACTGGTCTCTAGAATCTTACTCTGAGATCTTTCCAGGCTTGTTCTTGATTCATAAAATTGAAGACTGTTGAAATGAAATTTAGAAAAGACTTATATCCTGTCTATGAGTGGAAGCCTCCCTCAACTTAGAGTGATTGGTTAGATCCATGCATATCCAGGTGAAGATCTCATTGCTTGGAGAACTAAAAGGGGTCAACTTTAAATTCAATTCAGGATAGAATTTCTGTGTTTAAGGTTAAGCTATAATTCTCATTAAAAAAAAAACCTGTCCTTCCATTTTGATTGCTCCACCTATTGGCAGTTTTGGGGCTCCAACAATTGAAATAAATTATAAATATGCTGTACTGCCTTGATACATTCAGCGTACAATTTTTCTAAATTATATTATTTCTGAATGTATTATCATATTCATTTGCAGCAATTGTTTTTTTCCCTGAAATATTTAAAAAAAATAAATGCCACCAAGTAGACGTTTTCCCCTTTTCACAATGTTTGGTTTTGTCTACATATTAGCCCAACTATTTGTAATGTTTTCCAAACACTTTAATTTTATATTGTCCAGATAATATTATTTACATCTGTTCATCACATCTTGTACATTGGGTGTATGTTTAGGTAAAGTGTATTATTTGTGATGCATTTCATTTTCTTGACTCTATTTGCAGAAACTATATGTTCCATACTGTATACAGATTATTTTTGGTTAATAGTCTCATATTCTAGCTATAATAGCAACAACAACAATAATAATAGTATGCATATGCTTGTGTGTCTTTGTTTTATATGTGCATGTAAGTATATCATACAATTTGAATAAAAATGTACTGCATTTTCATACCCAACAATTAATTCTATTCAGAGAACTTTGCCATCAATTTCCCCTCTGTGATATTTTACTAGGACAAAGAAAGCCTGGGGTGGGGGGGGGGGGAAGAGGGAAGCAAATACAACAAAAAGTGGCAATCACACAAACCAGATGTATCTGCCTATAATTTGAGCAAATATCCTTGAGTATTACTTTGCAATATAAGCTTTTCTGTGGGGAGACCGTTTTATACCAGATAATCATTGCTTTGTAGCTGTATCTGCAGATAGACATGTGTGGGTGTGAAAACAAGAAAAGATGGTTACTGACCATTCTCCACTTGTGGTTTGGTGTTGCTTTTTTTTTTTTAAACACGCTTTATAAGGTTTTATTTTTGCAGTGTTAAAATATTATGATAGATGGCAGTTTGTCTCCATGAATTGCACTAAAAGAAGAAGAAAAAAAGTCCATTCCTTAGGAAAATTTGTCACTTTTTCTTCCTCTCTTTCAATATGTATTCTAAGCCTCTGTTAGTCTAAAGGATAATTCTGTCTGCAGTCACAGTCCTTGGTAAGCTGCCAAGCACAATAGGGCATTAATTAACATGTGCCAGGGATTCATCAACATGCACTGTGGTGGAGAGCCATTGCAGCTGCCCCCTCCTCCCTACATCTCCTTTCCTTTGTCCATGTAATTTCATGAAAGATCTTCTTCAGTATGTAAATCACTTTTTTGCAAAACACCCTACAATACAATGCCCCTTTTCTTTTCCAGATCCATTGTCAGGTTTCTTCAACATCCAGAAAAGATACTGACTCTTTCTGTGGTGTTCTAAATAGGATTGGGGGAAATGTATTTTAAATACTTGTGAGAGATGCCAAGACCCACCCACTCATCCTCCAACAGTAGAAATGTGTTTATTTTCTGTTACGTGGCTATATCAATAAATCATTCAATGAGCTATAAGTTTAGGGAGGGGCAATCTGTTTGAGATTCGTCTTGCTAAATGTTGTGCCATGGGGAATTGTGGAATTATTCTTCTCATTAGATCAAGGTGAAAGTAAACTGACCTGCTAACTTACGTAAAATGCATATGAAAACAATAGCAATCTTACTGTATCGATAGCCCACCCATGACTAAGAAAATAAATCAAAGAAGTAAATTAAATTTCAATTAGTTGCTGGGTTGACCTCATTTCCTTTTATTGCCAAGGATTACCCGACTCCCGTCTATCGCCTGAGCTGCTGTTAATGTTGTTTCAATAACATTTCATCTGCATTTAACTGAAATACATAGGGCTGTTGACTAAACTGTATCATTACTTGATTGTTTTATTATTATTATTTAAATCATCTCCACATTTCTCATTTTAGACATTCATTTCTATGAGAGAATATACTGCGTCTGATGTTGGTTAACCTGTCATAGTGTAGACAAAGCATTGCCCCAGATTTGAGTTGATAATACTCAGAATATCCTGCCTTAGATAGAGGTACAGGGTATATTATCTTCAGGTCAGTCTCTTTGGATTTCTTGAAATCCCCAGAAATCTTCTTTCATTATTAAATTGTGAACTTCACACAGAAGCAGTACAGATGTCCCTCATTCTATTCTCCAAGGGGCAAACTAAGAATAGCACATAAGACCGAAATATTGGTAGAAGTTTGGAATTTTTCTTTGCATCCATCAGATCAGTTGACACCTCACTCACAAATCTATTAACACAAAATAATTCTATATGAGACAGTAATTTACAAAAGTAATACAAAGCAACTCATCATCTGAGTTGGAAGATAGAACAAAATTACTATGTTTTACAATTCATTGTCTCGCCTCCAGTTTGCTGCAAAGTTATGATCCAGCGTGTCCCCATCATAAGCTTTATTTGTTCTTATATGTGCACACATACCAATGCCAATCAAACTGGAAAAACCTCAGCCTCCTCTGTATAGACTTTGAATGATACTCCCTAAAATTAAATTAATTCAAGAAGTTATTATGAATGCTTTTACCAATTGACTTCTTGTTTTAGTAACAAATTTTGATTCAGCTGTAATTTTTGGAAGGGCTTTAGAAACAACTCCTTATGCAGGGATGTCAAATGTGCAGCCCATGGACCAGATGCGTCACATGCTGGCCATGCCCACCCCTGTTTTAGTGAAGGGGGAAAAGTTGTGTCACGTGACAACAACGTGACGACGCAGGTATGACACCACTGTCCTAATGTTTCAGGAGCCAAATGAAGAATGACAGCTCAGATTTCAAACCCTTGTGGTAGAAAAATGAGATAACAATGTTTTTTTTAATGTGCCATTTGTGCATTACCAGTAAAAATGCATTTAGTAATCCTTCCTTAAAATCAAAACAAAATATGCAATATTTGAAATTCCAAGGTTTTTTAAAAATAATAATGACATGCTGTTTTATTGGTTAACCTCTAAGGAGGCTATATGTTGTCATGTGCTTAATCTAAAATGGAATATTTTATCATAAAATGATAACAAAAGTGATGTCAAAACTTACACTGAGGCATAAAAATGATTGAAGGGACAAAACATTAATATATTTGCTAAAGATGTAAGAAGGTGCAAATAAATATACTTTTTAAACCACTATTTCAGTAACTAACATAGGGCTGCAATCAGCGGTGAAATCTACTTACCTTTCCTACCGGTTTGTAAGCGCATGCTCCGCTCGCCCCCGTCACATGCACTTTTTCAACTTCTGTGCATGCATACAGTAAAAAAAAGGAAATGGTGACATCTGGGAGGGTGGGCGGAGCCTCGCGCTACTGATGCCACCTGTACACCCCGAATGCAATCTTATCCGCAAAGATTTCTGGAAACATTAATATAGATATGAAGAAATAAGATAGTAGTGCTGCTAATTTACTTTTTCAATGAGTAAAGCAGGGGTCCCCAATCCCTGGACCACTGTCCACAACAGGCCTATGGCTATTCAAAATCAGGCTGCACAAGTGGCGGGCCTGTGCCATATGTATGCATGAAGCTTGACTTGCATGCATGGTGGGTCAGTGCATGTGCACACATGCGCACAGCTAAATGTGCACAGATTGAGCTGTGCATGCATTTGTGTGTACCCCAGCTCACTGCTTGTGCAAGTGAGCAGACAAGTGTACACCAGCCAGCCACTCATGTGGTCTGGTTACTCTCTCCCCCTCCAGCCAGGTTGCTAAGGTGCAAAGATTGAGGATCGTTGGAGTAGAGTAGCTAAGGAAGCTGCAGAGGTTTTTTATATGTTGGGTTCATTATGATGTGTACACTAGTAATTCAGGATTGGTGCCTTTCAATAAGCGAAAGTCAAAAGCTAAGTTGGTTAGAGTTAGGATCTCAACTTGTATTTCATGATAAACAAACCATAGACTGACTTCTGTAGTTTATTTTGTTGTTTGCAGTAGAGATAAGTTATTAAGCAGAATATATATACAAAGCTTTATATCAGTATACTGTATCAGAAGCCTTGAAAATTCTGGCTTAATGGTTATAAGGCATAAATGGTTTCCCTATATTGGACTGAGGCTGGTGAATTTAATCAGCCTTCTTAATTTTGATATCCTCTAGATGAATTGAACTGTGACTCTCATATTTCCTAACCAAGACCACCAGAAGTTTTTTTCAAATTCTCAAGCAATACAGTTAAAGGATGGCAATGCAACTTATGAATAATTGTGATTGTAATTGAATTTTCTAACCAGTTGTTTGCTGCAGGGATGGGTTCTAACTTACCTCGCCGCTGGTTTGCTCCCTCCCGCGCTGTGTGGGCGCACCACGTGGGGCTGCAATGTGGGACCGTCGGCCGCGTGGGACCACCATGTGGGACTGCTGCATGGGACTGCCGCATGGGACTGCCGCCGCGATGTGGGAGGCAGAAAACCGGCGGCAAGGTAAGTTAGAACCCACCCCTGCAGCAAACATCTTGTTTGCATGCGCAGTAGAAAAAAAACCCAAAAAATCCCCCCCCAAAAAAGGCTGAAAACAAGATGGTGACACATGCGCAGTGCCAGAAACTCAGCTTCTGCACATGCACAGAAGAAGAAAAAACCAAAAAACATTTCCCTCCCCCCCAAAAAAAAAGATGGTGGCGCCAATGGAGCAGAATCGGCTCTGTGATGTCACCAGCAGTCTACTCCCCTCTTGGTAGAACCGGTACGAACCGGTAGGAACCCACTTCTGGTTTGCTGTAATATCAATAAGCATCACTAATTGTCCACCATGTCAACCTCCTTAAGTAAACTTTTTAGGAAGTAAATGCAAAGAAAAGTAAAAAGCTAACAAATTTTTCTCAAAGTGGTTTATTGGATTATATTCATTTACAAGAAGATGGTGTGCTGTCGACAGTCATTTTCTGTCAGTTTATTTCAGTTTTTGCTGCTAAAAAGTCAGTGTGTGCTTTCATTTTTATGCACAGCGACATATGGAAAATAATGCCAGATTCTTTTGTTTTCACACTGAATAGAAAAAATAACTATGCAACAACTACAGTAGCGATGCTTATTTAAGAATATAAGTTTCCTTGGGAATGGGAAAGTAGAATTCATGGTGATTTCTAGCTTTGGTATGGAAATATAGAAAATCAAAATCAATCTTTATCATGAGGTCTACAAATCAAAACTGTCTACCTAAATTTAAGCATACCTTCCTGCTTTTCTTCATATGTAGAGAAACATTTTTGAGAAAGCAATCAATACTTGCTTAAATTGATTCTGGATCATGCTGGAGTGTCTGAGGAGAGGAAGAAATCAGATGCCTCCACAGAGATGCCAAAGTGAGGCTAAGATCAAAAATAACAAATCACATCATCTTCCATTTCCTCAAACGTCATAGTGATGCTGGAAAATATGAAAGAGGCAGTTATTTTTACCACATATTCTTTCTGTGAAAAAATGGCTATCACACCTACACAGAAGCTCTGAATGTGAGGTTACTGCTGTTTTGGTCTCAGCAATTATACATGGGAAAAAAGAGGGCAGCCATTAATCTCCCCTGTCCTCTTTCAACAAACCTGATAGTTTCCTTACTGTTTATCAGTAAAGGCCCAAGTACCAATCTGATAACTGATCACCTAAAAAGAAGAAAAATATTAAGCAGAGCCTCTTAGAAGTAATAAATGGAACTTCTGAGGAAAAGTTCCAAATTTCTTTTCCCCAGCATTCTTGGGAGTGTGTATGAGCTGCCTTTTCCCCATATTCTGTTCCCTACTAGGATTTATAGAGATTAATGCTGTCCCATAAATTAAATACTCTTTTTTTAAATAAAAAGCTACTACTACAGAAAAGTCCTTTCTCCCCATAATAACCATATATACTTTGGTAGACCATAGGAAAGGATTGCTTATTTAAAGCAATGGTCTCTTTTCTCCCCAAAAAAGGAAGGACAGTGGCCTGTCTAAAGCAGGGGTCTCCGACCTTGGCAACTTTAAGACATGTGGACTTCAACTCCCAGAATTATTTAAGACTTGTGGACTTCAACTCCCAGAATTTTTTAAGACTTGTGGATTTCAACTCCCAGAATTCTGGGAGTTGAAGTCCACAAGTCTTAAGGTTGCCAAGGTCAGAGACCCCTGGTCTAAAGTACTGATAAAGTACTGATACTGATACAGTACTAAAGTACTGATACAGAACAAGCTTAGTTAGAAGGATGATATTTGTTTTGTTTGTTAGATTTTTATATTGCATTTATTCCAAGAGCTCAAGGTACCCCACATAGCTGTCCTAATTTTTCAATTTTTTTCCCCACAGCACAACCCTAAGAGGCACTTTGAACTGAGAGAGAATGACTGGTCCAGTGAACTTTTTCTATCTATCATAACACTAGACCTGCCCCTGGGTTCACATTTTTAGTTTTGCATCTCCCCAGTTACATCACAACTGTATCACACTGGCTTTTAATAAAGACAGAGATGGACAGATGTGGTAACCTTAATTTTAGGGGAAGAGAGGAAACATTGAGGGACAGTTATACTGATAATGGCAATTTTACTAAAGGATCTTAGACTATCCTGATGCCAGGTTCACAATCTTACATATAGAACCAATTATACTTACTTAAAGTGCAAGATTAATTTGAAAAATGTAATAATGTCAGCAAAGGTTATTGGATCAGCCATTGATGGGAATGAATGTTACAATTAAAATGACATTGAAATTGTATGAACTTTGTAACCATGTGTGTATGTGCATGTGAAATCCAGGGGTGAAATTAAAAAATTTTCCCTATCAGTTCTGTGGGTGTGGCTTGTCAGGCGTGGCAAGGGAAGGATACTGCAAAATCTCCATCCCCACCCCAATCTGGGACCAGCCAGAGGTGGTATTTGCCAGTTCTCCAAACTACTCAAAATTTCCACTACCGGTTCTCCAGAACCTGTCAGAACCTGCTGGATTTCCCCCCTGGATTGGGCCCTTCCCCTTCTTTTAGGGAAGTTCATGACCTGGTCGATCAAGCCAAGGTGATAAATTTGCTGCAATTATCTCTCAGTCAAGACAGTGGATATCTCTTCATTACTGTATTGCTAATGTTTTACATTGCAACTCCACTTCCACAGGAGTATTTTGTGCAGTTGCTTGCTTATTCATTTATTTATTTATATTCAGCCTTTACTATTTTTATAAATAACTCAAGGCAGTGAATACACCTCCCTGCTATTTTCCCCACAACAACGACACTGCGAGGTGGGTTAGGCTGAGACAGAGTGACTGACCCAAAGTCACCCCAGTTAGCTTTCACGCCTAAAGTGGGGCTAGAACTCACTGTCTCCTGGTTTCTAGGCCAACATCTTAAATCATTACAGCAAACTGGATATTAGTTTTTTTAACACTCAAATATATATTGGGAAGTTGCATGCCATCCAAAGCTGGCAGACTGGAGCATCCACATGCCCTGTAAATCATAAATAAATACTGTCTGGTTGAGAGAGAAGATTTAACATGCTTAGCCAAATTGCAGTGTCTTGATCTCGCAAGAAGAAATGGAGAAATAAAATGAAAGTCTGACCTTTAAAATCCTTGTCATGTTCTTACAATTGTTCTGCAATATCAGCAGTAATTGTATTACAACATGGAAGAAATGAAAATATTGAATCATTACGAGAAAACACAACATGTCTTCTAATGCTGTGGTCACTGAAAAGTGTGAAACACACCATCACTATAAATTTGGCGCCTAATAAGGTTTTCCAGCCAAATTGACAACTGTGACTAGATCACTATCTAATTAGCATAAAACAGAAGAGCTGAATTTACTGAGCTTTGCAAGATTTGGCCATTTTTAAACTGAGGAGTTAGTTACTGGTAACCCTTTTCTTTGATTTCATCCAAAATCGTTTGGCTCATTTTAAAGACATGAATGTGGGTTTAAATTTAGAGCAATCTAAAAGGTTTACACAACTCTTCTTTCATTCTTTTTTTTTTTAAAGGAGAACATTTATGTAATCCTCCCTAATATTAATTTTCATACAACAATTATGAACTGCCATCTGCTGAAGTTACTAGCACTTCGAGATCATGACTTTTTGGCTGCATGTACTGTATCGAATTATCCGGAATGTCATCATTTGGTGCCAAGTGTGGATCTGACCTTGAAAAAAAGGACCGATTACTATTTAGGGTAACATCTGGAAAAATTTAGTTTGCGTCATTCTGTAAATGGAGTAATTTTTTTTTAATGGAAAAGGTCACTTCTGAGTTTTTGTACTACTTTGTCCAGCTTACTTACAAAATGGGTTTATGGTAGGAAAATATTAAATAATCACCCTGTTCCAGAAGTGGAATTTAGTACAATTTTAAACATAGCAACATGCAGAGACCAAA
Source organism: Pseudoxenodon macrops (assembly GCA_032467955.1). Taxonomy (NCBI): domain Eukaryota; kingdom Metazoa; phylum Chordata; class Lepidosauria; order Squamata; family Pseudoxenodontidae; genus Pseudoxenodon; species Pseudoxenodon macrops. The sequence goes on along the minus strand of JANHFT010003681.1, from coordinate 382,725 downwards.
TGCACTAATTGGGAATTCCAAAGAGAAATGATAGATGTGAGAAAGACCAGCGAATCTGGTTACACTGAAACATTATTATGATGTAAATTATTATGACACATCTCTAAATAATAAACATAGTCCTGAGAAGATGTTTAAAATCAAAGGTGGCTGTGATCCTACGGAAGGAGTTTTTCTGAAGAACTGGTATGAGAAACACCCTGTCAGGCATAAGCAACCTGACCCACTTATAAATAGCTATTGTAAGCAACTTTATTGTCTACCACGTGTGTTAGAAAAATCTCCTCAGTCTGCTTGTCTTCCCCTGAGAACAACCAGATAAGGTTTCATGGATCTTGGGAGAAGTCAACTTTATGCCACTTGTGGCAGAACAAGGACTCTAAGCTAGGCCCTCACTTGACCCCACCTTTCAGCCTAGCTGGCAGTTTCCCAACACACCCTGAATCAGAGGTGGGCTCCTACCGGTTCTATAGAGTAGGTAGTAACTCTGCGATGATGTCACAGAGCCGGTTCCTTGGGTGTCTCCGTGGGCGTCGCCATTTTGGATTTTTGCTAAATGTTTTGATTCTGTGCATGTGCAGAAGTTACTTTTTGATTGCTGCGCGTATGCGTGCTTTGCGCATGTGCTCAGGGCGCGACCCTAAGTGAACCGGCAGTAAGAAGATTCAGAACCCACTTCTGCCCTGAATACATGTACTCAAATTCTGTGGCAAAGATTTATATAAATGTATATATAACTGAAATTCCTGCTCATACCTTTCGACCAAGATCCACCTTTGGGTCAATTCCCTCAAAGGTCTGTGTTTTATATGAATTTAACTTGCAGGATGGCAATGAAAGCAAAGACAGCCTGTATAGGAAAGCAGTAAGAAAACTGGAAGAAACCATTCTTAGCTTAATTTCAAAAGTCTATGCAAGCCATCATTTCAAAGTTCCAGCAATCTCTTCCAGAACAAGCCAATTGTGGCAGTTGCAATTCTAAAGCTTTCCTAGCCAAGGTGATGGCAAGGCAGAGCACCAACCCAAGTGCGAAGGTGGTTTAAATAATTGTTTGGTAAACATTGGCCAAGAATGTCTTTCAAGCGAATACTAATTCTCCCCAAAGTCACAGGCCTTCTTGGTATTAATAAAGACATGTGAACATGCAGCTGAGTGTATGCTATAGTTCCCTTCCTTCAGATCAGCAGGAATATGTACCAGGGGTGGGTTCTAATTTACCTTGCCGGCGGTTCGCTGCCTCCTGCGCCATGTGTGTGCGTCTCACGCGCATGTGCGCACACCCTATGCACATGCACATGCGCGCACACCCTGTGCACATGCACAGTAGAACAAAGCCCCGGGGGGAAAGCTGAAAACAAAATGGCGACGCATGCGCAGTGCCAGAAATTCAGCTTCTGCGCATGCGCAGAAGAAAAAATCTGGAAACAAATTTTTCCCCCAAAAAAACAAATTCCCCAAAAAAGATGTCGGCGCCCACTGAGCAACAGAACCGGCTCCGTGATGTCACCAGCGGTCTACTACCTATTCAGTAGAACCAGTCCAAACCGGTAGGAACCCACATCTGATATATACATGCTCCTGCAAATGCAATGCATTCTTTCTTACAACCAACCAACCGAACGACCCCTTGAAATTGTCTCTTTCTGTGAAGTGATATGCAGCCAAATTATCCCTGCCTTCTGAAGAAGTAATGCATGACAATAGTGCCTTATTATGGGATAATATAAATTCCCTTTGGTTACTGGGGAGCAAATGACACATGCATGATGATGTCCCCAGAATACAGCCAGAGATAGAGGTACAAGCTCTTAGTAATTAAATCTGGATTATGAGCTTTCCATTGCACAAAATTATACTGCTATAATATCATCCTGGTACTGTCAGAAAAGAGTGTCAGCATGACTGTGCTGCTGTCATTGCCAATCAAGCAGAGCTCTCTGGGTCCTGAGGCAAGTCACTGTGCTGGCACCTCACCCCAACACCAGTCATCAGTTGAAAAGTTACCTAGCGACATCTGTCCGAGGGAGCAAACCTGTCCTGGATCCAAGGCTTGTACCCTTCAACCTCTGCTGGAAATAAGGGCAGCAGAGCTAATATGAGGGCATCACTGAGCTACCAGATCCAGAAACATGCAGAGAATCAGCCTACAAGTCGCAATGTCAGGGTTCCAAGTAACAACCCCTAACTTCAATCAAAATATTAAGCCCAGTCATTTTTTTAAAAATTGCAAACTGAGTTACAACAGTTTCGAGTATACGTAATATTAGGTCAGATAATATACAGTGCAATACAATTTTAGATAAAATATTACATCAACGCAGTGTCCTTGGTCCTCTTCATTTTAGAGGAGTTGGAACTAACTTTTGCTATTGAATTTGCTGGCTGGAATCTGTGCATTGCATCCTTGAAACATCTACTGGAGAAATCTGTTTTAATTCATTTAAAGTCCAAGTATTCATTAGTTACTACATGATATTACTGGCGTACACAATTATTCATTAATATAACAACAGGTTCTAGATTTTACCATATCAGTGATGGGCAGGATAACAAGTGTATGCTGCAGTTTGCATCCCAAGGGGAATGTTGTGGTATACTTTGTTAATAGATTTTTAAAATGCTGCAAAAATTAGAATATTTTTTTCTTTAAAAAGCATAATGGTATAGGCAGAGTTGATTGTCTTTTCTACTGTTAATATTCTTCAGATGATTTTAGGACAACAGTGTTGATTTTGAAGGGTATTCACAGATTGTTACTAAATCTGCTTACAAATCAAGCAGATACTATATAGACATAAAACTTCCCATTTCTCCTCATAGATAATTATCTTTCCCCCCTCCTGTCAAATGAAATATTGTTTTAATAACAGGTCCATTATATTAGTCACTGCCTGATCATACTAAGCCCTTAGGCAACCACTATAAACTGCAAGGACAAAAAATAATAATAAACAAATGAGCCTCATGAAATCAAGACACAAATCCCAGCCTTTTGTATTTGCCTGTTGATATAGCACAGTGATGGTTAACCCCTTTTTTGCCAAGTAGCCAAAATGCACGCACGTGAAAGCACATGTGCGTGTCCCAATCCTCAAAATGCAATGTGAGCGCCCCTCGCGCATGCATGCACATTCCTGTGCATGCACTTGTGTCCCCTGCACGTGCGTCCTACTGCCCCCATGTATGTGGGGCCCCCTGTACCCTATTTTGGCTTCCAGGTTGGTGCAGACAGCAGAAATGGAGTAGAAAGATAGGGCACGTTGGAAGGGAACCTGCGGAGATTGGGAAAGGCACGAGTGGCAGAAATGGAGGAGAAAGGTAGGGCGCATTGAGGGGGGGAACCTGCGGAGACCCGAAGACCAGCTAGCCAGCGGGAGGCGTGTGTGCATGCACAGTGGAGCTGGGCTGGAATAATGGCTGGTGTGCCAGCAGAGAGGGATCTGTGTGCCACCTGTGGCACACATGCCATAGGTTCGCCATCATGGATATAAGACAAAAGGACTACATGCAAATCACTGCATTTACAGTATGCTCATTTTTAGTCACTTACACTGCATTCTCTCCTTCTATCCTGCCACGAATACCTATGACTAAATCACTGATTGTTTGGTTTTGGCTTTACGTTTTAGCCAAACCCTATCAATGAGGCTTTATTCTGTGAACCATGTTTAAGAAAACCATGGTTTGATATCACTTTAAATACAGCCTTGGTGTGCGCTTGGTTTTTACTCCCTAAATAATAGCTTAAAGGTCTATAATCCTGTGTGACTGAAAAGAGAACCGAACGTTTTCTTCTCTCCTACTCACAGTTTGAACCATTCTAGTTTGGAAGCTTTTCATTTCAAGTCAAAAACAAGGGCTGTGTTTAAGGTAGGCTTGTGCTTAAGGCCATTATGTAGGCTGGGTCTGCAAAATAGGCTAAATTATAATATGGGGCTTTACTCACAGAATGCAACTTGACCAGCATTTTTCCCACTGTGTCCCCATAATATCTTCATTTCATACCCAGCCCTGAAGACGACACCTTCAAGTTGTCTTTAACTGTATCAGTATTACTTTTATCCCTTAAGCCCAGAGCACATGATAGTAACACCCAAGTGTGCTATATTTCACTATGAATCAGCCACCCAGAGTCCACTGGAGTTGGGTGGCCAATAAATTTAAATGGATGCATTCATCAGGGGCAAAGTGAAGTGACCATTAATTGGTGGGATAAGAGTTTATTTTTATTTATTTATTTAACAGAGTTGGAAGGGACCTTGCAGGTCATCTAGTCCAACCCTCTGCTCAAGCAGGAGACTCTACACCATTTAAGAGCAATGCTTACTAGCTGTGTCAGGGGAGGCAGGCACATTTCCTCTTCTTCAATCCCTTAGTCAACTTTACCTGTCTCCATTCTGCTGTTGCCTCCCTAAAGTGCTGGAGACACCAGTAATGTAATGATGATCTATCAGACTCACTGGCAGAGGTTTGAGACCTAGCATGGTTGGCTGGGGAATTCTGGGAGTTGAAGTCCACAAATCTTAAAATTGCCAAGGTTGGAGATCGCTGATCTAGGCACTTATCAGCACAAAGTAACCACTTTCAGAGATGTTCTAGACTTACAAGCAAAATATCCTAATATCATTCAGCATCTTTTCATAAGTAATAATTGAAGAACAAATTATGTCATTTCAACTTACATCCTTAATTGAACAGGGTGGCTTGGCAGAGAATATGTTTGTGAGTGCAAGCAAAGAGAGAAGCCTACAATACACCCCTCCGGGAGCAGCAGCTGTGAAAGATAGTGAGGAGGCTGAGAAAGGAAAGTCAAGAGGCTGCAGGTGTGTCAGTCAACAGCTTATCCATAAACAGCAATTCAGCCCAGTTGAAAAACCTGGGGAAAAGGTTTAAATCATTGGAAGAGATTCCACATGAATTTAATTATCCTAAATAAGGCTGGGAAACCTCTACTGCAGTTTCCAAGATTCCAAGACTAGCATTCAAAATACAGCAGAACAGTGGTGAAATCCAATTTTTTTTACTACTGGTTTTGTGGGCGTGGCTTGGTGGACGTGATGTGGCTTGGTGGGTGTAGCTTAGAGGGCATGGCAGAGGAAAGATATTGCAAAATCTCCATTCCCTCCTCACTCCTGGGACCAGCCAGAAGTGGTATTTGCTGGTTTTCTGAACTACTCAAAATTTCTGCTACCGGTTCTCCAGAACCTGTCAGAACTTGCTGGATTTCACCTGTGCAGCAGAATCTCTTTAGTTCTTGCTTCCTTGATCTTTCCCAATTGGTGAGGTTTGACAATACCAGGATGATCCTCCTCTTTCCTGAATATTCAAGAATCAGGAACTGACTCTTTTTAATCCAGATAAAAAGGACTAGAGCAAGGTTGTCAAACTTGCAATGACATGTTGTCGTTACGTGATGTATCGCAACTTTTCCCCCCTTTGCTAAACTGGGGGTGGACGTGGCCAGCGCATGATACATCCTGCCCGTGGGCCGTGAGTTTGACATCCCTGGACTAGAGGGTTGATCCAATGGCTGTCACAATTCTATCAACAGCTGCATAATAGCACAAGATCAGAGGTGTCAAACTTGTGGCGTCAAGTTGTCGTCATGTGACATATCGCAATTTTTCCTCCTTTGCTAAACCGGGGGTAGGCGTGGCCAGCGTGTGAGGCATCTGGCCCACGGGCCGTGAGTTTGACAGCCCTGCGCTAGATGCATCAACCTACAGCACCATAAGTGTTATTGAGTTGGGGTATTTTACTGATTAACCTAAGACTGAAATAGCAGAACAGTGGCAAGGTGGCGGAGTGGTTAGAATGCAGTGTTGCAGGCTATCTCTGCATTCCACTGCCAGCAGTTTGATCTTCACCGGCTCAAGGTTGACTCAGCCTTCCATTCTTCCGAGGTTTGTAAAATGAGTACCCAGGTTGTTGGGGGCAATAGGCTGACTCTGTAAACCGCTTAGAGAGGGCTGTAAAGTACCATGGAACGGTATATAAATAAGTGCTGTGGCTATTGATATGGTGGGAGTATCCCTTCCATGCCTCCTAAACAGATCATGGAAGAATCTGGAAATTGGCATTTGTTGCCTATATCCTGGCAGGGGAAAAAAGGGAGGGAGAGAAATTCTACATAAAAATGCTGCTCAAGCCTCAGTTGCCTTTATTACCCTAATCTCCGTGCTCTGTGCTTTAAACTTTATTCAGCAGACGTTTTGCCGGATCTGATCCATTCCTGCTACAAAGCAATTATTGGTGGCTGTTTTCCCCACTGCTGGTGATATCCAGAAGAGGGAAAGAGAACTGCAAAGTTGAAGTAATCCACTAATGATTTTGCTTATCATATATAGGCTGTGTATGATAAGAGTAGCACTATTGACAGTCAAAACCAGGAGAGCGGATAGTTTTCTACCAGCTCAAGGATAGGAAAACAGCCTTTTAACTTGGGGTGACTCTGTATTTTGTGTAGATTCATCTTTTGTTATTAGCATATAGTTCACTTTATTGTGCAAACTGAAGTAACTGGGTTAATTTGGTATCATAGTTCATTTAACCACAGTCTTCTTTTGATTTGAGTGTGCTATTCACAGATACTGCTTGAATCTCTGGGGTGACTGCATTTGTAGATAAGTTAATAAGAAACTATTTACTTATACCTGCGTTTCCCCGAAAATAAGACGGTCTTATTTTCTTTTGACCCCTGAAATAAGCGCTTGGCCTTATTTTCAGGGAGGTCTTATTATTTTTGAGGTGCAGGAGGTGGCGAGTGTGGTCACCTCATGGCTGTTGCTGTGTTTCAAGGAGGGCTTGTTTTTTGGGGAGGGCTTACTTTAGCGCATGCGCTCAAAAGCCTGATTGGGATTATTATCCAGGGAGGTCTTATTTTCAGGGAAACAGGGTAGTTGATAAGGAAAACAGAGCTGCCAACCATTAAATTTATTTCAGCATCCAAGAATTTGATGAGAGTCTCTGTGTGTGGGTTGAAAGCAAGCTTAAGTATCCCTTTGCCCCACAAATGCCCAGGAACTATTGCTGAGCTCAACCCCTTTGTTAAGTTAGGGTCTCTTTTAGCTATGTTTAGGGAAATAAGACACCTCATAAAGATCTACAGATCACAATAAAAGTAAGACAATCTCATTAAAATAACTTACTGGGGTAAACATTCTAAACCTTGTAGATTACTGCAACTATGCAACACTGGAGTAATTCAACCTTCAAAAGTTGCCCTAGATTTTTTTGAGATACCGCAGTTTCAATGAGTTCCTTGTTAAACAATCTCTCATATGTGTGAGAGAAGATTACAATGATATTGTCCCTGTGATTTATCTACAAAGAAAATATGCTGCACCTATTTGGACACAGAGCTGCTTCTAAATGGTGTCCTCCAAATATGGCTTTGAAGACTGCAAATTGTACTTTTCACATTAAATGGAAAACCTTAAAGGAGGAAGGGGCCATTGGCCAAGCAGAGAAACACAACAGTTGCTTGTATTATGTTGTAAAAGACATACCGGTAGTTCATCATTCCTGCCACACGAGAATCAAACAGCAACAGAAATTTAAGAGCAATAATGTTGCTAGTTGCAAAGTCATGTCCGACTCATCGCAACCCCATGGACAACGTTCCTCCAGGCCTTTCTGACCTCTACCATCCTCTGGAGTCCATTTAAGCTCACGCCTCCTGCTTCAGTGAAGCAGTAATAATACCCTGGGTCATCTTGGGCAAAAAAAACCAGTCCCTAAAAATATAAGTAATTAGAAATAGCAAATGTCACTTTTCCACCATCTCTCAGAGTACTTTCATAAAGCCACCAGTTTTACCTTCCAAAATGTCAGAAACGTCACCCAGCTGCCTTCATTGTTCATTAAAGCCAGAGGTGGATTTCAGCAGGTTCTGACCAGTTCTGGAGAACCGGTAGCGGAAATTTTAAGTAGTTCAGAGAACCGGTAAATACCACCTCTGACTGGCCCCGCCCCCATCTATTCTCTGCCTCCCGA
>JANHFT010003681.1:340519-363115 GCA_032467955.1 Pseudoxenodon macrops | reverse complement strand
GTGGGCGCTGCCATCTTTTTTTTAGATTTTTTTTGGGGGGGGGGGGGAATATTTTTTTGCATTTCTTTTCTTCTGCACATGCACAGAAGCCGGGTTTCCGGCACTGCGCATGTGTCGCCATCTTGTTTTGGGCCTTTTTTGGGGGAATTTTTGGGGGCTTTTTTCTACTGCAAATGCGCATGTGCACGAGGCGCACATGCGGGGCGTGGGAGGCAGCAAACCGCCAGCGAGGTAAGTTAGAACCCACTTCTGGTTTGCTTCATACCATGCTTCCTCTCTCCGCTTTTCATCTCCACTTTCCATTTCCCTATTTATGCCCTCGACTTACAGCCACAATCTGATCTACAGTTTGATGTGGGACCCCCCATGGCCACATTGAGGGGAGGATGCTGTGTCCCTTGGCACTGACACAATGGCAAAGAATTAATCAAAGAGTCAATCCATCCAGAGGTGAGCATTCTCACGACACTCACCAAGGTTTCTTATTTGAGGTTCCCGTGCAGATGTGCTGGGCGGGAACGGTCTTCCATCTCTTGGCTTCCACAACTAGAGATTCTGCATCTACCAGGCCAAATCCATACAGATGGCTAACTGGAAAGAAAAGTGTCTCAGAGATTCAACCGGTTTATCGAAAAACAAACAAACAGCCACAATTATTTCTCCCCCCCCTCCCCACAATTTGTTAAAGAAAGGATTCAAGCTTTTCAAGAGAGTCCCTTTCTATAGATGTTCTCTTTGATCCTTTCCCTTTGTGCATCCCGATTTTCCATATCATTCTGGTTTCAAGGTCTTCCTTTCTTCCCCCCATGCAATAATCTTTTATTTGTACCGTATCTCAACCTCTGACAAGCCGTCTTGTTAAAACGATTAAAAGGGAGGAGGAAACACCCCATCCTCAAACATTTAATATGCAACCCGCATCCTTCAGATGTTAATGTATTACAATTCCAGCATCCTTAGCTAGCCGGGCCAATGGAGATAAGAGTTCAACAATATCTAAAGGGCCTCAGATTTGCCACTTCTACACCCAACGAATTGAATTGATCATATGATAGCAAGAGAAGTTCAAAAATGAACAAAAGGAGGAGTCCAATAGGAAGGAATATATGTAGCCCTGAACTGAACTATGCAAATCCTTGGTGTTCCTCCCCTCCCCTCCATTCTCTCCTCTCCTCCTTTCTCTCCTCTTCTCTCCTCTCATTTTTCCTCTCCTCTCCTTTCTCTTCTCTTTGTCAGCGTTCCAAATAGCATCCAAAACTAAATCAGACCCCAAGGCAAAGCATCCCTCAAAGTTCCAATTTATTAAGAGAGACATGTTGGCAGATCTGTGAAAACCCGAATCTGAAGATTCCCAAGTTTTCACTACCCAGTTGAAAGTTCAAGATCTTGCCCCCCACACCCACAGGTCCATCACATGGTCCAATCTCTCTCTCTGCCATGCTGGAAGGTTTGCCCATCTCGTTCCGGTCGGTGCAAAGACAAAGGAGAATTTTCGTTTTTTTCTTGTAACACAACATAGCACAATCATGCCTATCCCATCCATTAGAAAACATTTGCGAAGTTCTTTCCTGGGCACCCATAACCCAACTCCCTATTTGCGTGTATCTACAGGCACATCTGCTTCCATTTGTCATAGAAAAATCCAGGAGCAACAGGCTATTCTTGTTCGGAAACCTTCCATAGTTTTACTAAAGGATTACTGTAAAGTCGCTCTAAAATAAACACAGGAGGCAGAAGGTAATTTTGACAAGAGCTTATTCCGAACCTGGACAATGTCGAGGTTCCAGCAAAAACTAAAGCCTAAGAGAAAACAAAAAACAAAAAGAGAGAGGAGGTGGGGGGGACGGGAATCCCGGAGGAATTTCTCAGATCGAGTTAGAGAAATCAATTCGGTGAAAGTTAAGCCTTCTCCGAATGCTATTTTTGCCGAAGATTTTTTGCCTGCTGAAACAGACGGGCGCTTGTAAATATCCCCCCCGATTAAAGCTTGGCTGTAAGAGGATTAGCAGTCCTCAGAAAGGATGAAGGATCGTTTTGGGGTCGGGGTTTTTTTTTTTTTTTTTGGTAGGTCTACAACATATCACGGATGCTCAAGACCTCTGGCTGCCAAAAACTGTGGGGATTCTGAGCTGGCCTTCTTATTCCCGAAACATCCGCGGGGTAGGGGAGGAAGGGAGTGCTATTCTAATCAGAAGCCTCCAAGGAATTCAAGACTCTGATCCTGAGATTTAGGGTGAAATACAAATGAATCGACGCACCGTAACTGCTGGGGAATAAAAAGGGGGAGTTTGTTTGACCAGCTCAACTCCTCTCATTGGAAACGCGTTTGACTCTGTGATACTCTTTATGCACAGAGGATAAAGAGCATAAGGTGTTCCGATATCCCAGGGGCTGCCACAAAGAAGAGGGAGTCAAGCTATTCTCCAAAGCACCTGAGGGCAGGACAAGAAGCAATGGGTGGAAACTAAACAAGGAGAGAAGCAACCTAGAACTAAGGAGAAATTCTTCTGAAGGGCAGAAGGAAGAGCCGAGGTGGCGCAGTGGTACTGCAGGCTACTTCAGCTGACTGCTAGCTGCAGTTCAGCAGTTCAAATCCCACCAGGCTCAAAGTTGACCCATCCTTCCATCATTCTGAGGTGGGTAAAATGAGGAGCCAGATTGTTGGGGGGGTAAATAGGCTGACTCTGTAAACCGCTTAGAGAGGGCTATAAAAAAGCCCTATGAAGTGGTATATAAGTCTAAGTGATATTGCTATCTAGAGATGGTTCTGAGACAGAGGAAGGTTGCTAGGTTCTAACTGGTTTGCTAGAACCGGTTATTAACTTTCTAAGCAGTTAGAAGCAATCTCCTTTTGTTTTTCCACCTTATAGGGTTCATCCTGTAAGTAACTACAACATTCTAGTGTTGTTTTTAGACTAATCTTTATTGCCCTGCTTACAGAAACTGCTTCTCCTTTAACCCTTACTACATTGTTGGCAGTATGCCAAATAAGCTATTCCCACAGATCTGCTTGTTTACAAGTTTGAATCCCACCACTGGTTAATTCTATTATTCCAAGACTAGGGGTGACCTGGTAGCAGCGTCCCAATATCTCAGGGGTTTGCCACAGAGAAGAGGGAGTCAACCTATTTTCCAAACCACCAAGAAGGGAGGACAAGAAGCCATGGATGGAAACTAATCAAGGAGAGAAACAAACTAGAACTAAGGAGAAAATGTCCTGACAGTAAGAACAATTAACCAGTGGACTGGCTTGCTTTGAAAAAAATTGTAGGTGCTCCATCACTGGAGGCTTTTAAGAAGAAACTGGGCAGCCATTTGTCAGGAATGGTCTAAGGTCTCCTGCTTGAGTAGGGGGCTGAACTGGAAGGTCCCTTCCAAGTCTGTTATTCTGTAACCTTCTGTAAAACTGATATGTTCATTTGGTTTCTATGCTCCAGCATCCGTATGGGAAAAATGCCCTTTGCCTCGTATTTCTTATGTGTTCTTGTTTGCTCATCTTCTCAACTGCAAATATTTGCCGTGAGATATATTGTCGCATATATTCAAACAAAACGAGGTTCTGTTTCCCTGCTCACTGTGCTCTCCCTGATGAATCATTTATGTGGGCTAATCCTGGCAGACGGAAAAGAGAGAAACTAGTCGCAACAGCCAGTTTTCAAGGGAATAGAAAAATCTCCACTTCCTGCCCCCCAAGAGCTGTGTGGTATTTGACACAATTATAATTATGTATTTGACACAATTATACATTTGACACAATTATAATTATATATTGGACACGATTACACAGCTATAATTATAATAAACTGGAGAGGGATTCTTCGGGAAGTGATTTTTGGTTCATCAAATATTTTATTACAGGGGCGACCAAGAGAAAGTATGAAGGCACATGGTGACTATTTGCACAGCATGCTGGGATTTGCTGGTCCTAATCTTGTTTCCTTGTGTTGAACAAATCCAGCCAATGAGATTAGTTCAATGAACTGTATTAACCAGGCAATTGGCTAGCCTAGTAAATCAAGATTAATCTAAATTTAGCAAGTTGTACCAATGCCAAAGTCTTCTATTTCCCCGCTGTTAAACCTTGCATGCTAATTAAATAGTAGGTCAGTTCTGAATCATGCTGTACTGTATATTTCCTACTTCTATAGAATTGGTTAATAACTCTACTCTTCGGTAAGAGTCTTTGGTGACACATTGACCACAATGCTGTATTGAAATTTCCGAGCCCAGGATTTTTGGAAGGCATGTATTGAGTATTGAGTTAGTGGTGTAAGGTCTCCTGCCTAGGCAGGGGATTGAACTAGAAGACCTCCAAAATCCCTTCCAACTCTGTTATTCTATTCTATTCTATTCTATTCTGTTCTGTTCTGTTCTGTTCTGTTCTGTTCTGTTCTATTCTATTCACTAATTTCAAAATACATTAAATAATATATCCCACAACAGATTTTGCTATCATCTTCCTCGTCCCATGTACAGAAGCTCCTGAACTGACAATTGATGTTATAGCAGCTTCCAAAATGCTGAAGACAGTAGACTAATAGGGAAGAGAAGCTTTTGGCCAAGAAATGGAAACCTGCTCTGCTCCCTTCCCAATTTTCTGATTCAGTATAGGTAGCCTTACTGTTTTGAATGAACTATTGGCAGTTGGGGGGGGGGAGTTGAGGTCTGTCTCAAATTTCAATTTAATAGTACTATTGCTTTTAATCATGATCATTCTATTCTTCCAATCATTTTGGTAGCAATAATGTTACTAAAAGATGTGAAAGTTGATTCTGAGAGGAAGGAACATTGGTCTCATATTTCTTACCAGTTCTTTCTCTTAGAATATACAAGGAAAACTAGATGAAGATATGGGAAATGCTTAATTCCTTCTATAATTATCTTAGGTGTGGTGATGGGGAGCAGTCATTCTGTAAAATCCTACCTGAAATTGTCTAGGATGCCTCCGGAAATAAGCCCTAAACCTGCAGTGGACTAGATCATAACTATATTTTGTAACTATCATTCATTACTCACATCAAGCAAAGAGATGGAATGGATATACTCAGTAAATAAAGGTACTTTGATTATGGAGTCCTTGGTGGTCTTTGAGCTTGGTTGTTTGTTTGCAGAAATGTCATTACCAACTACATAACATCAGTGAGAGTGAGTGTAGGATTTGTTTCCTGTTTATTTATAGTAACTACACCTACCAGTTTTGATGAGGATGTAGTTTCTCCTTAGCAGTTTCTTGATTAGGGTATTGTTTTCTGCTTGATTGTTTCCCTGGTGTTAATCCCTGCTTATCTGGCTTTTGGCTGCTGATGAGGATACTGTATGTTCTAGAAATATTTACTGGAAAGCAATGTATACATTCCTTGAATACAATGAGAAACTGAAATCAAAAGCAAAGCATCTGTGTGAGTTGGTATATTACGGAAGTGACATGAGTGTCTGTTTGTGTAGCATTCTAGTAGCATGTCATATATTCACTCCCTATTATTTGTGTAATGTCTCTCTGAGCAGCCCTGCATATTTAATTAGGGTTGTGTGCTATGAACAGGCTAATTAATATGCTTTTGTCACCATCCTGAAACAGTATGTATAATGTAGTACTGATATATTTCTATCAGGACAACCCTAATGCAGCAAGAAACATTAATTAATCAAAGCTATTATGCAGTGAATAAATTCCACTGGAATTACTTCCAAGGTAATGGTTTAGAATTCTCAGATACATTGACAATATGGTTTCAGATAAATAAAGCTAAAGATTATAAATTTTAGATTAAATTCTGGTGTTTAACATCATCCAAATGTGGATTGTGTTCAGTGTGCTGTGTTTGGTGTACTGCCACTTTTCACTGGACCAAAACCTAATTGTTATAACTATTAGCATTAATCAACACTGCACATACATGATTTCCAAAACCCATTGCCTTGACATATACATTGGTTTCATGAAAGCTGTTGGGGAGGAATCCACAAGGATCCAGATATGTTTAAATTGCTAGTAACTTGCAGCCTCTGTAGGGTGCAAAAATTAGCAAAATGGCAGGCAGATGCCAACATCACATGGCAGTTCAAAAGGGATAGGCTTGTCTTAGGGTAGGGTGGTACATCCACCAACCTATTTATTTTGAAACTCCCCACCGCCCCTCAAAGATCTTGCTGTTATCCATTCTGTGTTAAAATCTACATTTCTCCAATGGTTTTCCTTTATGAAAGATGCTTCCATTTTCCTGACTTATTCAAAGAGTGCCTGAGAATTTATTTTGAACTTGATGGTGTTTTTGAATGTACATTATAGAGGTGATAGGTGATGCTACTACTATTCTTTTCTAGTTCCCATGATACTGAAACCTACCTGGCCTCTCAAAATGCTTAATTGCAAGTTCATTTTGGACATTTTCTTTTGTGATGTAATGCAGGGGTGAGATTCCCCAGGGCTACACAAAACAGAACATTTTTTATAGATGAAAAACAAGATACTTACACTTATCCTTGTCCCATCACTAAAGAAATGAAGAACACCCATAAGAATTTTCCTTTGAAAGGCTTCTGAGAACAAATTGTCCATCACACCTAGTGAGTATTAAGAAAATAAATGTAGGCTTGTTCAGCGTATTAGTAACCATGATTACTAAAAAGTACAAAGCAGAAAAGGGTTTCCTGGGTCAGACTTTGAAGACACTTTCAGTTTCTTGGAACAAAATTTAGGTTTTGTTTCCCTTTGAAGATCAAGTGAGAACTCATATGTCCACTTAAGATAGCTTCCCAAAAGTGTGGGTCATCTTAGCCTTCCAATGAGGGAGGTTCTAATGGATAAGTGGGTCAAATATGATAGATTGTTGAAATCCAGTGGAAAAAAACCAATTGAATTGTAGTAGACCCAATTCCAGTGGTTTGTGAATTGTATTATTTGTTCAATTTGTCAGAAGAAAATACCATCAAAGCTGACACCAGTCAGAGCATAGAAAAACTCAAGGAAATAAAATGGATAACATCATCATCATCTTCTTCTTCAACTAAAACACTTGTTTTAGCATCCTCAGCTTTGGATGCTATTTCTGTAGGCTTCCTTAAACCTTAAATAGAAAACTGGTGGCATCTGAAGCTGAGGAAGAAAGGAAATACTGAGTCTATATGCAATCCAATCCTATCCAATATAATCAATATAATCCCTACTGCATTACCGAGGAGCATAATAGTGTTAAAGCTTTGACCATTTTGAGCTTTTTATGAATGCACTCAAACATACACAAACCCTGCAGGACAAGTTGTGATAGCTTGTGCTATGTGCTTCGTGCAATAAATTTAAACGACTCCCTAAATGCTGACGAGGCTCCTTGCTGAGGGAGCTTTGGGAAGTTTAAGGATTTTGCAAAATATCTTGCCTGCTTCCACTAGATGGCATGAAAGCACTGCCCTGGGATTTCTCTGCATGCAAATTCTTTGAACTGGCATCCAGTGATCTGTGATTCACCAGGCTTTTTGATAGCTCTTCCTTTCCTAGGCTTGACTTAAGGCACACTCCTATGTTTATAGAGAAATAAATAGAGAGAGATAACCGTATAACCATATTTTCCATAGTATCAACAACATTTTTATTATCATTATGGTTTAGATGACTTTTAAAAATGCAACAGCAGATTTTTTTTAAAAGATAGCAGCCCAATTCTGTTTCAAAATAGTTGATTTCCAATCTGGTTTATTTGAATGTATGCAAATTTCCTCCTCCTTTGGAGAATACAGAGATCTAATGTTTGACATATAAACTATGCATCAGTCAAAGAATACTCAAGAAATATAGCATTTGTTAACCCAAGCACTGTTACCAGCCCTTTTCTCTTAACACCTATACAGTGACCTAGGTGGTGATAGTGAGATATATATTTTAGTTTTGATAGTTGAGAGTAGGATTCAGTTGAATGCTTGGAATGCTGGATGTATTTAAAATGCTGCCATTAGATTTATTTCATTGTTTCATTTGAGTTTCCAGTTAGAAACCAAGAAAGTAGTATCTATGTTGCTGATTCCCAGTATAGGCTGATAGAGACAAATTGATTTTTTTCTGTAGGCTGGATGCTGATATTTAGATTACAGAGAGAATTAATTTAGCCCATAGTAAATGTATGCTCAGAGCATACCTATCAGTTCTTTATCAGTATCTCTCTCATTGTAGAAAAATTACCATATTTCTACACATATTATCATTTTCTCTATCACAAAAATGTCCATTTAAAAGCTGTTTTGATCTTTTAGATAAGTGCCTTGATTTAAAATAATAGCAAAAAAAGTAAAATTAAGCTTCTAAGCTCAGCAGTGCATGAATGACAAATCTGTTATAGTTTGGAGTATATTTTAAGAAACTCCTTTTTAAACCTCTTAAAGCAAATTTACATATGCTCAGAAGAGATATTACATCCTGGGAAAGTGAACAGAATAATTTATTTCCCTATGCTACTGATACTGTTCTGTTTATACAGACACTGCATAATAAATTCCTTTTTTCCCCAAACTGTTATCATGTGATTTTTTTTTCATTCTAAGATTTTTTTTAATGCATTGCTATTTAAGGATTTTTGAATTCTGCATGCAACTTCGACTCCTTTTCCATTTTATTTTGGTTAATTTTTTATGGATCAAGTTAGAATGAAATAAAGCACCTCCATTAAAATATACAGTGGATGGATATGCTCAACATTTCTGGGTGGTTTTTTTTATTGAGTGCTTTATTCCTCTAACAATAAGAACAAATGAAATAAAACAGACACCATAATGCAGATGCTCGTGTAAAGGGCCAGCTGTTCAATCTCACGTGGATTATTTGATTCCGGTTACAGCCTGTTAGGAATTGGTCCCTATAAACTTGCCTCTTTTCCTACCATCATGACTCCCTTGCTCTGTTTAACTACTAGGAGGATACTCTCACCACAAGATGCTATTTGGGGCTCAGTTCAGTGATTCTGGAAACAGATTAAGCCAAATCTGAGACAGCTTCAATCAACTCAGACCCTAAGTCTAAAGTGAGTTTTGGAAAGTAAAAAGTCAAAATTCCTGTGTTTTAAAATAAACAAATTGGTATATATTGTATTTGTTTTTTAATCTGTAAACTGATGAAATCCCCACATATCACAAAAACAATTAAATGGACAAAACCAGAGTTTTAGAGTAAGAGATGTACATTTTAAAAAGTTATATTCTTTTAAAGTCAGTGAATACAATTACAGTTGCAGGCAAAGTTGGTAAGGATTTTATATCGGTGTATGTATATGCCTTCAAGTTAGTGTTGAATTAGTCTCTGCAGGTTGCTTAGCAAGATTTCAGAAGGGGTTGCTATTGCTTTCCTACCTAGGACTGAGGGAGAGGACTGGCTCAAGGCCATCCAGCCACCTTTGTACCTAAGGTGAGATTCGAATTCATGGTTTCTAGCCCAGTGCTTTAGTCTCTACACCAAACTGACTCCTAGTAAGGATGTCATCTACCATTTTCATTCAGGGAGATATTGATAGATGAGTCTTTGGAGATTCTTAGTTATCCAGGTCATGGTTGTCCGAAAGGTGCTTTTTTTTCCTTTCTTTCTTTTTCAAGAGGCAACTATTTGTGTTTTTTAATGACAGTATGTGTTGTCATTACAGACACAGCAAAGCAGATACTCAGAAATGCATATTATCACAGAAAGGTAAGAACAGAAGCTTTTGACTAGTCTTTTTAAAAAAGAAATCTTGAATTTTTAGAAAAAGTGAGCTTTTTTTTTTTGAATAGAGCCAAATTCATTTTGCAGGTAAAGGATAATACATTTCTACCAAAGCATTGTGATTAGAAACTTCTAGAAGATTGACCACAAGATTATATTCCTTATCTTTCTTTTCACTCACCATTTCCTGAAATATTTTGTTCATTTTTTCAGACACAAATGCTCTTCAGGCATTAATTAAGTAGATGTTCTATGTGTGACCAGGGAAAATGCCCTAGTTCCATACCTCATTCAGCATATGCAGAGTGCCAATATGTAATGAAGAGGCTCTTTTTTTCCTCCCTATTTAATTGCACTCTTCTCCCAAAAGTCTTCTACATTGTCAGATAGTCTAGTGCAACGATTTCGGACAAGTAGAAAAAATTATATTACTACATTTTAAGTCATATTCCTTTCTATAGGAAACAACCCTAGTGTTTATGAGGCGATATGTAAGAAGCATTAAAATACTTTAAACATCTTAGAATATATACTTCCCAATTTTTTATTTGTACAGTGTGATGGGAATACAATAAATACTGGTAATAATGCATATCAATAAAAGTGAAATCTAATTTTAATAAAATAATAAAGTGAATCTAATTTTATAAATCTAGGGCTCAAGGTAAATCCTTCACACATGTATTACAGAAAAATCCCATTAAAGTCAATGAGATTTTTTTTCTAGATCATCATGTTTGGTGATCTAGAGTTTTGATGATCATGAGTTTTGATGGCATTTAAGAATGCCAGAACATATAGGTGTTGTTTTTTTTAAGTCTTGGAAATTATAATATTTTGCCAACAAGGGCAAACCTAGATACATACCCAGGAAGTCCATGCAGACAAAATTCATCCAACCACATAGGAAAAGTAACAGGGGAACACTGATTATAACCAGCAATGGTTATGATGATAGAATCCTCCCTGGTTTAATATCCTTCCACTTCTTTATTCTTACTTTAGTCTTACTACTGATACTGGGATCATCTGGATTGGAGACTTAAACATTTGCAATATTTTTTTCATGAGATTATTCCAGTTTTATGCTTAAAAATAAGAAACTACTGCCATTATATCTACTCTGGCCATTCTACAGGATCTTGTGGGATCCTCTATGCAGTTATTTAATGACAGAAACATTTTGCAAGGTTTGGAATGAAAGATTGTTTCTGATGCCTGTCAGATCAGTTTAATATAGCTTCAAGGTCCCATTAAACAAACTAAGCATGTACTTAAGGCACCAAGAAAGGGGGACACTAAAGAGTTCCCCCACCCATAGCTATCATGTCTTTAACTCTTTCCATGCCACGCTCTTCTCCAGTCAATGTTTTGTAATGCTCCTTATTTATTGTGTCAAGTTTAATCTGAATTGTTTTTAAAAAAAACATTTTCATTGGTACGATGAGTAACTAAAATTTAAAAATTTGATTTGAAAGTCAGATATTACATTTGTTTCCATTTCATAGTATGACAGTTTTGCTTATAATTGAGGGACATCATTATTGGGCTGTGTTTAGGCATAAGTTGCCCTTTATTTCTTTATTTATAAACTTTGTATGCCTCCCCCTCCCCCATCTTAAACACGACACTGGACAGCTTGTAATCTGGCCCTGCTATATCCTTTTAGTTTGTGACAGTCCTAAATGAGATTATTTTGAAACAAATACCAATGTGAAGACTTTGTCAGCAATATAGTAGAAAGATGTTAAAATGTACATACACACCGACACACACATACACTCACTGCAGAATCATAAATTCATATGTTTCTGTTAAATGAGTCTTGTATTCTTTCTTTTTTTCTGTAAAAACTAGATATGATTCTATTGCTAAAAAATACCTAGAAATTTCATATAGCTAATCTGAAGGCTGTCTCCTAATTGCCTTTCCATCAGCATATGAAAAAAGTGTACATTCAAACTTGTTTAACTGTAACTTATGTTGGAAGGCAGCAATTGTTGGCTAATATTTATCTATAAGGCAATGAGAATCACATCTGTATAGTTGTTAACTTGGCCTTTGATTAGAAACCACCTGCTCAATGACACAATTATTTCAAAAATTCATCATATTAGCAGATTTCAAGTGATTCTTTTTAATGTTCGGCCTAGGCATATAATTCTGTTTTAAAAATTGGGAGACAGGATAAAGAGGAATGGAGTATTATTCCAGAAATATGAGAATGCATATTAAAAAGATTACACTGTGTATCCATATTAACTCTATTGAATGCATTTCAAGTCTCTGTACTTTTTAAATAAGAAATTTCATGCAATATGCGCAATGGCAGCCCTGCAATAATGAGGTTGGGGGAAATCTATTTAAACAAGAATGGGAACACATGTAAACAGGAGTAGAATTTTGATGTCACAGTCACAGACATAATCTTGCCCTTCTTGTTCACATTCCCTATACATCCCTTATTAAGTACCTCCTCTATTGCTTCCAGCTGTGGAATGTATTGTCTATGCAACTGTAATTGACAGTCATCCCTGGGCCTTAGAAAAAGTGTTAACACTTTAAAAGTTAATTTCATTTTTTTTAACTGTTTTAATGTTTTTACATTGGCTTGAGTGTTGATTGGACACTTGTGATATTGTTTAAAGTATTGACGATGTTTTTCTAGGAGGAAGTTAGTTTATTAATAACAAATTAGTAAAACATCATGAACATGTTTTATTTTGCAATGATATTTGTATCTGATCCTACGGACTACTCTTCTGCATTCAATTTATGCAGAAAATCCATGTAGCATAATGCTTGCATAATTGCCATTTTCTGGGAAGGAAACACATACAAAAATAGAATGTCCGCTATGATACAAATGAGCGAAATTCAAGGTTCTGAATTCAGATGAATACATTCAGTACCAAGTTCAGAAAATTAAATGAATGGTATGGAAAAAATAACGAAAGTTGCTTTCCTCAATGTTACCTTCTTCCATGGTGCTGATGAAAGAAGGGAAAACTCTGAAGGAATGCAATTTATTCCCTGTGAAGAATAATAGCAGTCCTAGGAAGTATGTCACTTTTCAGAAGGCCATTTGTATGACCAGAAATGCTGCACAACATGAACGAAATTCTATTATCCTTTCTCCCATTCACTTCTCTACATTGAATTAATAGTAACATTTGACTAACAACAGCAGTTGGTCCCCCATGCCTCAGCCTGAAACAATCTGTCAATCATTTTTTTGTTGAAGGGTACAGAAACTGACAGGGACTCAAAGGCAATGTTGGGATGAATGAAAGTGAAACCATAGCATGTCTTACTCCATCGTGATCATGGTTTCTTGTGGGAGGCTATCCTTACAAAGATCTATTAGTTTCCCTAGAGCTCATAATCCTACACACATTCTATATATGTTGGAATTTAGGTATCTTTGATGTTGTTTATACAGATGGTTTACACGGCACAAAACATTCTCATTCTCTTCTGTTTTAAAACAAATTATTTTGCCATTCTTATATTTTCTTTTAGAGAAATAAAAAAGAATGTCAAAATAAAACTAGAGTTCTAATGTATTGTTTTTATGCAAATTAATGTGTACACAAATCATTCAGTATATGTATTTGCTAGAGAATAAATGGCAAACAGTTCATCTTTGACAGCTCTGTCAATGTTGGACAATGATAAAGACCTACGTTTTATCTCCTATCTGCCCAGTCTAACTGGCAATGCTTAAATAAATTGTACTAACCACCTGTAATAAGAACGCATGTGTTTATGTATGCAGCTGTGTATGTACGTACAATTCACATATAATTCTTTCCCTAGGCATTTAATATTTTTCCAATTTTCATTCAGCTTAGGCCATACCTAGCAATTTTCTAAAAACATACTAAAAGAACGCATTGGCCACAATGGATAGAATGGGTTCTTTGAAAAAGTTAAAGTGAAGAGACTTAAGAGTGATGTCATGTCGTAACTTGTGGCTTATCATTGGGAGAGCAGCAAACATTGTCATAGTAAGGTTTTGTTTTGCTGCAGAGCATATCTTAATCCCACTGAGTTCAGCTGCAGTTACTCCTAGGTAAAGGGTGATTGGATTGCAATCTAAGTCAGTCAACATGACTTTCTAAAGATTCACTGAAATCTACAGGATAAGACCTTGAGCAATGCAGGGAATAAAGGTGGGATGGGGTGACTTAAGATCTGATTTACTTTAGTCATAGAAACCTAAGATAGTCAATGTCTCTCCCTTAATCCACCCATTTGTCTAGAGATGATAAAACAACGAGAGATAGATCCCTATGGAAATCAAACTGAACTCCTGATTACATGAGAAGTCTAACAATCAAATGATTTAGCACATTTATTCCTAGAATTTAAATTTAACTGGACTGAATACAGAGCTTTATATTAAGAAATGTTTAGTGCTTGAACTATTTATTTACTTCAAAATAATACTAAAAGAACTATGACTGTACAGTATAGGGTATTGTGGCTCAACAAATTGAATTTTCCACTTTGCTTCCTGAAAATAGTGCTGTCTTCTCTCCATTCATTGCCCGCTGCAGTGCCTGAACAACATAATATTAAACTATTGTCTAAGCACTATGTTTACCTGCTGAGTTGGAGTGCACTCTGCAACTTCCTAAATTTAATTCTTGATAAACTATTGCATCTGAAATCTATTATGAATATTGGTTATGAGTTTGTAAGCTTTGTGACTCAAATGAATGTAGGACTTCCATGCCCAAAGAAAGAAACCAAAAAAAGCACGGACTGGCTTTTAAGGTAAAACAGTAAGGGGTGTTCCTCTGCATGTAACAGGAGTACAATTACCTGAATAACATTATTTAAATAGTTGAGGATTCAATATTTTCTCACTAAAATAAGACAGAGGAAATCTGTAGGTCAGAATTAATATAGAGAGATGAAATAATTTTCAGTATAAACATGGATATTGATGAGATTATTATAGATAATGAAGTCTTTATTAGTGAACTGAATATTAAAATTTTGAGACAGAAATAGATGATGTTTTGAAAAGCAGATTGGATTAAAATGCAACCTATACAGCATCTCAGTTTTTAAATGCAATTCAGTACAAGAATATTAATGAAATTAAAACTAAAACTAAATTAGATGTCATACAACACTGATGTTAACGATAAAGGCCTCTATTAAGATACACTATTTTATCTTAATAAATAGGGAGTTGACAAAATATTGCATAAGAACATCTTTTCCCCTCTGCTCTGATTTACTAAATGTGCCATTTTTTAAAACTGGTATCAAAATCACTCACCTTTTTTTGTCACATTTTTTGGAAAACTACATTTTAGCAGCTCCGTCTCTTGGATTTGTATGATATCAGCCAGTAATTATGGTTCACATATACTGTAGTTTAGTGAAATCATAAAGGCCTTTCTCCTCCCTTTCCTTGGCAAAAGAGTATCCCATTACATCATTGCTTCACATGCATTCATTCTTTTCAATATTGTTGGCTGCTTCAGGTTAACTACCAAAATTATTTGCCTGAGAAGCAAGATTTAATTGTCTTACAACTACCTCTGTGAAATACAATAGGGATAACAAGTACCCATTGATTATACTATTGGATAGAATGAGGGCCCTTATTCTTCCATTTCTCATTCATTTTTGTCAGTGCATTTCCTTTGAAAGAGACCAAATGGGTCCCAGCAGGTGAAAGCAAAGAAAAGTGAAAGGGGTCCTTTGATGAATGACAATAATGGGGCCCTCCCCCTCCTCTCACTCCTCCCATTTTTGTAGATTATAAAACCTTATTAAATCATGCCCTGTTAGATGTTGATTGAGAGGGAGTTAGCTTAAACCACCAATTGTGGCATGGATCAGAAAACTCTGCTTTCCTCAATGAGAACTAAGCTTTTCTAAGCTACTTCTCTAAGCTTTCTATTCTAGATACTATTTTTTACAAACTTATAAACAACCTCAGACCAAGATACAGAAACTATGTTCCAGTATAGACAGTTGCCTCGGTCGCAGTGTCTTTCAATCCTCACAGTAAGAAACTGTAATTGCTATGCTGTTGCAAGAATAGTCAAACTCTTATCTGAGAGAAATTGGGATATTATAACACCTGTTGCTAATTTCAAGATCGTCACAAAGGACATGTAAAAAATAGGGTACCTCCTTCCTTCTTTCAGAGTTTGAGAGTTAAGAAGAATATTTCTAAGATAATAGTTAATGTTAGACCACTTGGGTTTCAAAGTTTTTATATAAGAATCTTAAACCTTACTTCAAATATCAATTCTATGACAACAGATCTATTTTAACTATGTCTTTTCCCAGAGTACTTTATAATGCTACATTTTAGTATTAATTTACTTCCAGGTATGGATGATTGCTCTTTTTATCACTCTGTATGTGTGTGTATATGTGTACATACGCATATATACATACAATTGCCAGTGTGCCATACTCAACTGTACACTTGTTCCATGGAAATATAGTTTTGCTTTAATAGGCAACTAAAGGTGGTCTCCTACAGAATTAGCATAATTTACAGTATAGAAACAGAGACATAAATAGTTATAGTTCTATAAACAAACAAATTATACTATTTGATGCCTGCATGGTATAGACTGGATATAAGAGATATTTCTCAAATTACCTTTTAGAGCGGGATAGAATCACTGATAGATCATCACTGAATCTTATTTAATCTCCTCCTATACAATTATAAGGGATATATTTTAATAGTCTGATCAAAAGATACACACACACACAAAGTAAATGAAGCAAATGTGATCTGGCATTCAAAGAGAAAGTTGTGTCACCCTTTTTAGTCACTGAAATGTTTTGATTTCTGATGGTTTAAAAACTTACATCTCATCAATGAGATGGCTTACAATATCAATGGAAAAAAATGTATTAGGGTTTTTGCTGTTGCTAATATTCTGCATGTTTAAAATATTAGTATCAAAACCCATCTGACAGACGAAAATCTTTCTGAGCAGACAAAATACTGCTGTGATAAAAGAAATGTGATGAGACATGAAAGAGATGCATAGAGAGTAAATGCTTTTGAGAGGGAGGCATACAAAAGAAAAGAATTAATTACCTTTTCATCATATGTTTATGCCCATATTGATTCTTTTGATTGATCTATATGCTTTTTACTCTAATAGTTGCTTTGCCTCTGTTTATTTGTCTCCCTCGTGTGATGTCTATCAATGTTCACCTTTGATGTTGTACAATGGCTGCTGCAAATCTTCCATTCAGCAGCAGAATCTCCATGGAACAAATGCAGGGGGATAAATATTTTGATTTAATTGTAAAGTTAGAAACCATTCGTAAATTTATTTTTAAAGGTATACATTGCATTGTGCAATAGCACTTAGCTGGGAGGAGTTGTGAGTCTACGTGACTTATATTGCTATGTGCTATATGACAATTTCCCCACCAAATTTTCTAAATATAATGTACCAAACAAACAACCATCCTTTTTTTCCCCCAAATGCCACTCTGGATGAACTGGCTGAATTATAACGGCATTACACTCTTAATTATTTTATTTACTTGACTTTTCAAAGAAAAATACTACTTCATTTACATTAGAAGTGAAGATAGAGTTGAATATTCTTCTTTTATTTAAGCTTATACAATGCACAAATGTCCTAATTCATCCAGAAATCATTTCTTTTGGGAAATGTACCTGTGTATTATATAATGAAGCTAAATAAATGTTAACAAATTGCAAGAAGAAATGACACTTATTATTTTCTTAAGAGTTCATTGTCTTGAAATAGATTCTTACACACCTTCTCTCCAAATTACATTATGTATGCTGAAAAATACAGTTGTCAACTAATTGAAGATAAGCTATAATGAACTATTGTGCTTGCCCTTATTGCTTACCAATTATCTACAGTGATTATAATTATGACCAATATTTTTCTTTTCTTGGAAGCACTTGGGCAATAATTTGCTTACAGTTATGTTATTATTGTAGTATATTGTTCTGCAAATAAGTTGGTCTACATATTAGCTGCATTCTGAAGTGGGATGAATACAAAGGCACTTAGAATTTTTAATAAATTCCAATAGATTTAAAAGAAACAGCCTCTGTGTTGTATGAAATAGATGTTCTTGATTTCTTCAGCTATTTACCTCTACTCCAGTTTCAAATTGTAAATGAATTTATGTCAGCTACAATAGTTGTCAGTGCAAAACCATGAATAAGCAGATTGACTTATATTATAGGCAACCTTTCACAGTCAGATGGAAGCCACCAACTACATTAAATACAACTATTTAATACAGTTCTGTCTTATGGACCAGCTCCCAATGATACAGAATCAAAATAAGCCAGTACCAGTAATACCAGTTAAACCAATACAAAGAAATATGGATTGGAAAAAATGAGATGCCAGATAAATTTGATTTTCTTTTCCCTTTCATCATGTCTAACAACCATTTCATGTATGTGATAGCAATAGAAATAGCACTTAGACTTATATACTGCTTCACAGTGCTGTACAACCTTCTCTAAGCAGTTTACAGAGTCAGAATATTGTGCCCAACAATCTGGGTTCTCATATTACCAATATTGAAAGGATGGAAGGCTGAGTCAACCTTGAGCCAGCAAGACTCGGAGTGCTGAATTACTCAGCAGTCAGCAGAATTAGCCTGCAATACTGCATTCTAACTCCTGCGCCACCATGGCTCTGATGATGAGGTTAGAGATGGCCTGCAAGGATGCTGTTCCACAACCCGGGATGTTCACAATGCATTTCAAGATGGCTGCACAGTAGTGTTTAGTCTGCGTATATAACATCTATAAAAAACAGGCAGATTCTAATAGTTTACATTGTCAACCACATTGTTTTGCTTGGTTTTCATATAACTAAATGCAGTTTGTTGTGATGAACATTTTGGAATTCATATTTACTGCTTTTCTTGTGAGTTGTAAAAAATGTTCCTCAAACATTTTGACCATGCTTAGAAATAAATAAAACATATTGCAATAGCAATAAACAGTTTGCAGCAAAATCCTGATATGGATATATAACCAATGGAAGTAGAGTTCCTGTCCATTTGGAGGTTTCTTTTTATAAAGTGTTGCACATTTATGGTACTAAGTATCAGGTAGTCTTTATTTTGCCTATGATCCTAAAGTTTCAGCTGAGATGAGATGAGTGCTAGTGAGGATAATGCACCGTAATCAGAATATTACAAATAATAATAGAGGAATAGACTTCAAAAAGTAGCAGCTTATGATGTTCCTATATATAGGAATAGGAATATAATTCTTTATTGGCCAAGTGTGATTGGACACACAAGGAATTTGTCTTTGGTGTATATGTTCTCAGTGTACATAAAAAGACCAGATACATTCATCAAGAATCATAAGGTACAACACTTAATGATAGTCAGAAGGTACAAATAAGCAATCAAATCACACTAGGAAACAATCAATATAAATCGTAAGGATACAAGCAACAAAGTTGCAGTCATAAGTGGGAGGAGATGGGTGATAGGAACGATGAGTAGATTAATAGTAATAGTAATGCAGACTTAGTGAATAGTTTGTCAGTGTTGAGGGAATTATTTGTTTAGCACAGTGATGGCGTTCGGGAAATAAAATGAAATAAAAGAATATGTAATAACTGCAGAAATGGAGGAGAAAAGATCAAGAACTGGTCAGCACCAGGTGAAGATGAAAGGCTCTGGGACTTGAGAATTTAAACAGAGAAGCCTCTGCCATGTAATACCACAGACTTAATTGTCAATAAGTAAGGCAAAAAAGTCTGGATGGTAGATGCTGCAATACATGAAAAACAGCAGAATAAAAGAAGTGGAGAAAATCACAACATTTAAAGACCTCCAAGTAAAAGTAGAATGACTGTGGAAATTGTACCAATAATTACGGGCACCTTGAGTGCAATTCTAAAATATCTGGAGCACCATTTGAACACCATTGGCACTGACAAAATCACCATCTGTCAATTGCAACAGGCACCATTGCAGGATGTAAGGAACAGCTTACATCCTGCAATGATAATTTTAACTTTGTCAAACAGCAACATCTGCCTATCCCAGATTCTTGGGAAAGACTCAATAGGTGGATAAAAATGCCAAATCCTCTCTTTACATCTGGCTAATTCTGCAACCAATCATAATAATACGTTTAGGCAGTGTAAAGATTATGGATTTTAATCCTGTCTTATGCACAACACTGGTTGGGTGGTTTTGAACCTGTCTTACTGTCAGCCCTAGGCAGTAATAAACTGCTTCTGAAAAGATTGTCAAAAAAACCCTGCAGGGTGAAGTTGCCGGGAGTTAAAAATGATTTGAAGACACAAGTTTTGAGTTTGTACTTCAAGAAATACATAAACATTTAAAACATCGCTGTTATGTATATTTACAATTTACTTGCATGCTTACATTGTGGGGCACAAATTGGTACTTGCTTCAGAAATAGTTGGACAAAGCAAAATTTTACCATACATGTCTTTGTTTGTATATTGGGTTTTTTGTTTTTGTAAGCTGTTTTTGTAAGAGTCACTGAGAGTGATTGGGTGGCCATACATACTTTCACAAATAAATAAAATAAAATAGTCAAAGGGAACATTAGATCTGACTACATCTCTGGGTGGAGATTATTTCATAGGATGAGGTCAGACATTGAAAAAAAACTGTCTCTGGGATCTTGCCTTTCTCATTTACATATTTGGAGAACCTTTTGTGTCCTCACCTGGAACAGTAGTATGTAATGAAATAGTTCAACATGAAGCAGATGATAATAATTAAAAACAAAATAAGTCAGCAAAAGTTCTAAAATAGCATATCTTAAACACGGTTAAAAAGCTATAGTATAGTATAGAACACAAATGTCAAACTCTCGGCGTCAGGCTGCCATCATGTGATGTTTCGTGACATTTTTTTCCCTTCACAGAACTAGGGTAGGCGTGGTCTGCATATGAGGCATCCAACCTGCGGGCTGCCAATTTGACACCCTTGGTATAGAATAATGAGAATGCATAACTGAATACTTAGATAAATAAATATTTACTAAATTGTTTCTGACAACTTAAAGATGGACACTGACAAATACATAGATAGAAATTTATAGAATAAATACTATGTGTGTTTCTTTTTACAGCTTGGATTTTTAGTCTTTTTAAGACTACTTCTGCTAAATTTATTTGGTTACCAGAGGTTTTCTAAAGAACACAAATCCAGGCTTCACGCTGGCTTGAAAGGTAGATTTAAAAAAATCTGTTTATCTTTGCTATATTTGTAACATACTTTGGAATCTTCTGTGACCAATCTAGTTGTGTTACCAAAAAAACATTAAAAGAAATTTGAGGGCAGATTGACATCTATTTAAGCAGCCTATTTAATTGGAAAGGGGACATGGTGGCTCGGTGGGTAAAACACTGAGCTTGTCGATCAGAAAGGTCAGCAGTTTGGCGGTTCGAATTCCTAGTGTGAGCTCCCATTACTTGTCCCAGCTTCTGCCAACCTAGCAGTTCGAAAGCATGTAAAAATGCAAGTAGAAAAATAGGGACCACCTTTGGTGAGACGGTAACAGCGTTCTATGCACCTTCGGCGTTTAGTCATGCCGGCCACATGACTACGGAGATGTCTTCGGACAGCGCTGGCTCTTCAGCTTTGAAATGGAGATGAGCACCGCCCCCTAGCACATATGTGCGAGGAGAACATTTACCTTTACCTTTATTTAATAGTAACATGCAACCTTTAACATACGGAATGTATATGGCCTATATTTACATTTTATGTCATCCTTAGCCGATTTTTATAAGCTGTCTTGGTGATTGGTTCAAATCTTTGGCTAAAGCAACCTAGTCTTTTCCAGTAAGCATGGAATAGAAGGGTGAAGCTAGGAGTAAGAGAGGAAAGGGCATCTCTGTTCATTTCTTGCTCTTCTGCTGGCAAATAGACAGACTGTCTTGATCTGATTATTCTTGACCTCGAGAAAATATAGGCATTAACCCAAAGGAGTTCTCTTTAAAAGGGGCAACTCAAGAGAATATTGGCACTCACCACTCTGTTTATTACCATCAATCCTGATTTCCTTTCTTGGGGACTTTCATTTCTTTAATTTGTTTTTAATCTGTTTTAGAAAATAATGTTAATGATGGCATGGTGGTGGTGGTTGGGACTTCACACAGAGATCTTACTTGGTTTCCTATAATTAATTGTACGAAGAACTTGTTTACCACCGTCTGGTCTGGACTCATTTTGTAGTTTAAAAGAAAGTTATTTCTGCCAATAAACCTTTCATTGCAAGTAAAAATAACTGTTAGAACAATATGGTTTTATCCCAAAGATCAGTTCCAAATTATGAATAGAATTTGCTCAACCTGAATTACCCTGAAGTCTTTTTGTTGTGCTGCCATGATCTATCGTGTTCCACAAGAAAGGGATTCTGCAGAAGGTTAAATAATGTGGCATTGCACTATTTTCTTAAGAGTTCCCTGAAATTCAAATGTGACAATCTGAGAACTTCATGCTTGTTAATGTGACTGAAAGAGCAGCTAATGGTGTTTGACGACACCAGAATAGTTTTTGCTCACAAAGCTGGTATTTCTAAAGATTTCCCTAATATACATCAGATTTTTGGCATACATATGTATAGCCTGCAGTGACTCAGCAGGCTGGCAGCGGGGGCGGGGGGGCAAGGGCTGATGCTGCTAATAGTGCAGCGGTGTTGCAAACTTGCCACTGCTGTTGGTTGTCATGGCCACACATTCATTCCCAAAATCAAGAATATAAAGTCAGACAATTAAAAACAATATCATTTATATATTTGTATCTCCCTCAATAAAGGATTTCCCCCATGTGCAGGAGGTAGTATAAAAAGATAATGACACCCCCCCACCCCCCACACCCACCCAGTATATTTCTCAAGAAATGCT
>JANHFT010003681.1:329662-340419 GCA_032467955.1 Pseudoxenodon macrops | reverse complement strand
ACAAACATTTGCTTTTATGGTTCTCATTTACCGTGTGTTTTCAAATTTTAATTTTGGTTTTGTGTTCTAGCCAATTGATGGACAATTTTCTATATGGCTTAGGAAAGAGATGTTCAACTGGATATTGATATTTCATCACAAACTGACAGATGACCTTCCCCAGTGGCATCATTTAAACAGTAAAGATCAGAGGAAAGGGCCAAGTTCTAAGGCTCCACACAAGACAACAATAGCTTGGCTGATTTCATCTCTCCCAGCATCACTGACTAAAATCATGTCCTGAGAAAGGAGCAGAACCACTGAAGGACAGCATCTACGATCTCTGCAGAGAGTCCGTAAGGATGCTATAGTCCCATGGTGGCAAACCTATGGCACACGTACCAGGGGTGGCACGTGTGATGTCGCCAGCTGATTTTCTGGTTTCTAGCTGGTCTTCACTGGCACCAGAGCGCTGGAAAATGGCCCAAAAAACAGCCTAAAAAACAGCCTGGAAAATGGCCTGGAAACGGCCTGGAAAAGACCCAAAAAACAGGTATGCTTGCACCACCCAGCTGATCCTTGGGTTTCCAGTGCTTATTCTCATGCTCACGCACATGCACACACATGCACATGCATTGCGGTTTGGCCACTGGGTCTTAAAAAGGTTCGTCATCCAGTGCTATACTCAATGCTATCAAGGGAAACCTAGGAATCCAACAAAATCAGGGGGGGAGGAACTTCTTTCCAATTCATATCATGGCAAAGATCATCCCCAAGAGTTGACTGAAAGGGTTCTAGAAAATTGGTTTACTCTAGAATGCTTACCACATAAAAGGAAGAGCATTCAGGCAGGAACAGTTATCAAATAGAGATGGAAAGACTCTGTTTTTAAATCCTTTTAACTGAAGCTCTCAAATGAGCTTTTTTTTGGGGGGGAAGCATCTATTTAGCATCCAGTTAAATTCCTTGCAAGGGAAGAAGATAAATGTGGAAAAATCCAAAAAGCTATGAACAACATAGTGTAGAAATATTGTACAAACCACTAGCATTTATGCTTCTATCATGAAGTTTTCAGTTGTACCTAACTTAAAAATCACTTTCAAGTATCTAATTCTTCTGACTATTTCTCCTTTAATGACATCATAACATCACCTAACCATTGCTGAAATGATGTGAAACATATCCTCATTACTGCTATTTAGGTACAACACATTTAGATGACACTAAATATATTCTAGAGGAGAATAATCGTCTAGAACTCACGTGGAGAAATTGTTCCTGTTTGTCTCCTTTTTGTTTTCCGAACTTTAGTATTTTGATAGTAGCTACTTCTTTGTGCCCCATTTCAAGCTCTATGGAATATGCTGGTGCATAACTTCCAATTGCTAAAATACAGTATATAACAAAATGTTTCCTCTTATTTTAAACTGAATTTATATGAGTTTTTCATTCTCTTCTGTCCTCCTTAGGGTAAATAGTAACAGTTCTACTTATGCTGTAGTTTAAATCTATGATAGAATCTGATATGCTTGTTCAATAATTGATTCTATAATTTTATTGCACCAATTTATACTTCATCTTTCCTCCCCAAGTAGTAATGGTTACTGGCAACTGCCTGGACAAGTCAGAATAGAATAGAATAGAATAGAATAGAATAGAATAGAATAGAATAGAATAGAATAGAATAGAAATATTTATTGTCAAGTGTGTTTGGACACACAAGGAATTTGTCTTGGTGCATATGCTCTTGGTGTACATAAAAGAAAAGATACATTCATCAAGAATCATAAGGTACAACACTTAATGATAATCAGGGTACAAATAAGCAATCAAATCATATTAGAAAACAGTCAATATAAATTGTAAGGATATAAGCAACAAAGTTACAGTCATACAGTCATTAGTGGGAGGAGATGAGTGATAGGAACGATGAGAAGATTAATAGTAGTTCAGACTTAGTAAATAGTTTTCTCCATATTGTTCTCCAGAAATGGTTTTCAGAGAGAGTGACTAGTCCAGTGCCAGTCAGCTGGCTGGTTGGGTTTGGGATAGGGGAGAATGGGGAGGAGAAGAAGACCTGATTCTGATTTTGCAACTTTTCTGTTAAACTTCTAATGTAGACTGCACCATTACATTAGCACAATTTGGGCATTTAATTTTCTCTGTTAAAAACTAAAAGTTGATGATACTTTTAAAACACACATTTAATGTGAATGTTAAATTATACACTGTTACATTGAGTTAACATGTTTCACATTGATATATTTTTATGCACTTGTTAAAAAGTTCCTCTTCCATGAATGCTTGCAACAATGAGGTATTTAGCTGCTACTTCTGCATACTCGAGAATGGTTATTCTAGTCAAGAAACCCAATTTCCATACATTACAATGATTTGCAATTGTTTCTAATATATGATAAAATAAGGGAGGTGTAGGCTTTCTTCTTCAATTTGTTGGAGTTATTTTATGTTATTAAGTTACAGAACTTTTAGTGTGAACCAAATTCCTGAAATCAGTCAATGTATTGCTAGGTAATTATTTAAGCAGGCGAAGAAAAGAAGGATATCACTAGCTTATTTAATTCCAAAACGGCCGTCACCTAAGTTCTATCTGAAATAACTTGAATAGCAAAACAATAAACCGTGAAGACACCAAGATATTTTGATCCTAATACAGAACCTTGTTTAAGTGGCTAGACACAACACTCTGAATATGGATAAGTGACACGATTATAAAATCAATAAAAGGAAAGCACTTATGTGACCTCTTCCAGCCTCTGGAGATGCTGTAATGTTTTCAGATTGATACTACAAGATTTTTCCCAATTGGGCTTACAAAGTGGAGTAAAATACTACAGTATGCTCTCAGGAAGAAAGATTTCAGTTAACAGATTAACTAATAAGGCAAACAAAAAGGAAGTATATAGTCACATCAGAATGGTTTTGCTGACATCTCCATCTTTCTCCCTGCCACATATTCGATTGCTTATTACAGGTAGTCCTCAACGTACGACCACAATTAAGCCCAAAATGTATGTTGTTAAGTGAAAATTTTGTTAAGTGCATTTGTCCCGTTTTACCACTTTTCTTGCCACATTTGTTAAGTGAATCACTGCCATTGTAACAATTAGTAACATGGTTGTTAAATGAATCTGGGTTCTCCATTGACTTTGCTTGTCAGAAGATGACTCCTGCAAGTTGACTCCTGAACAACCATCAGAAGAATGAGTCGGTGATCAAGCATTTGAATGTAGATCGTGTGACCATTGGGATGCTGCAATGGTCATGAGTGTGAAAAAAGATCATATGTCACTATTTTCAGTGCCACTGTAACTTCAAACAGTCACTAAATAAACTGTTGTAAATTGAGGACTACCTGTTTTGAAAAATAAGAGGGCACCTTTTTTTTATACCCATTTGACTAAGTTCAGCTATGCAAATTAGACCTAGGATCTCAGTCTGTTATTATTTTCGGATGCAATCTCTCTTAGGGTGACCATGTATTGGCTATGCATGGACAATAAACAAAGGGGAAGGGGAAGCAAAGGGGAAGAAAAAGACACTAATAATTAAGACTTGCATAGAATTTGCACAGTTAAATCAATAATTGTGTCCCTATGTTTGGAAGCTAACTTAGATTCTAGTACTGTCTATATCTGTCAAGACATTATGTATTTTAGGTTCCATCTTTTTTTTTAAACCAACATCTAAAGTTGTTAACAGATATATAATCCAGCAAATGGTATTGTAATTCAAAATGAATATTTTTTTGGGTATTTCCTTTAATATTATTTTTGCTTGGGCAACAATAGGCATGTTGAATGATGAGTTAAAGATGTAAGATGATGACAAATAAAATCTATATTTTGCAGGTTAATAGGATTCTTTCCCTCATTTCTTATGGAATTCTACCTTTTTATGGCACTTCACCATTTTATCTGATTTCCCTTAAGAATGTACAAGCTCATAACACATTTATATTTGAAAGTATATGTATATGTATAAGTATACTGTATTCTATTACTCCAGAGAAAATTTTCATTTCAGTTTAGTTTTAACCATATAAAAAGGAAGTCCTTGAAATTCTGGCATATGTATTTTTGTAGAATGATTTTAATTTTCTTTCCTGATAACATTTACTCTTTTTTGACCAGCCTATCCAGGTGTAGGAGAAGGAATGATATAACCTACAGTATAAGCAGAGTGAAAAGAGGGATCAGCCTAGAATCCCTATGTAGCCACAAGTGAATTAAGTCCAACTACTCCCCCATCAGTGCCATTGATCCTTAGCTATTCCTAATCAGATCCTAATCATTAGTTCAGAAGATTCCTGTGCATAGACTTTTAGCAATAAATCAGCTTAATTGAATCTTCACAATGTAGACCTGGTCTTTGCACCAGATAGCAGGTGTTTAAACTAAAGATTGGCTATGGATTATCTGTCAGAAAAATCAAATATATTACCACATAAGTAGACAGGTTTTTTTTATTTCTATATGCATAAATACTTAACTATGTCAGCTGCATTGGAAACCTGGCATTTTTCTTTCTTTTCTATTAAAAGCCATCTTTAATGCAAATTTCATCCTGAATGAATCATATGATTTCACTGAAGACTACCCATTACTATTATGTAACTTTGTCATAGGCACCCTTTTCGGAAAACTCTGGGCAACTTACAAAATATTTATGGAAACTAAAATATCAGTTGGAGTCCCAGATGATTCCCAGGAATCCTGGGAAGTCAGTTCATTAGCCCAAGTCAAAATGCTTCCTGAAAACCAGTTCATATTGAATATCTATTCAATATGGTTTATTTGTGTTTGTGCTTTTGTATCCTATTCTTACAAATCACAATTGAAATGCCTTAAAGCAAATAAAACAAGATGTAGAGCAAAATAATGATGACATGAAAAATAAATATCATAGCAGCCACCAAGTTGGAAATCTAGGTAAACTTCCAATTGAAACATGGAGGAAAAGGATGGGATGCAAACTTGTTATCAGTGAAATCCTAAATATGATGTCACCTAATGAAGTCTCCAAACCAGCTTCAAAAAACAAGGATGTGGCCAATATGTTAGATATAATGTCTGGATTTATCTGTGCAGAATAGGGAACCATCTGGACCAGTGATGAAATGCACTTTTTTTTTTGTAGGCGTGGTGTGGTGTGGCTTGGTGGGCCTGGCAGGGAAGGATACTGCAAAATACCCATTCTCACTCCACTCTGGCACCAGCCAGAGGTGATATTTGCCAGTTCTACGAACTACTCAAAATTTCCACTATCGGTTCTCCAGAACCTGTCAGAACCTGCTGGGTTTCACCCCTGACCCAAAGGAAGAATTCCATTAACAGGGTGCCACTGATCACAGAGAAGGCCTTTTATCATCTATTGTATTTTAATGGAATGGGGAATGATGACAAGAACTTGATCCCAAGCAACCAACTGATCCCAAGGATGAGGAGCTAACGGAGGATATAATACAAGAGGCTCTACACAAAATGCTGGAAACTTTTCCCCCACATAACAAACATCATTAATGGCAGTTTTTATAGTGTTACTTATTTTCCTTCTCTTTTTCTTTTCAGGAAATTTTTCCAGAGTGCCAACAAGAACAACTGCATGGAACTCCAATAGCAGTAGAATCAAATCTATTATATGGTTTTGGCATTTCTACAAATGAAAAATGATAACTTTGAGATTTTCTTTCCCCTCTTACCTTACTTATTCTAAACTTTTCTCTTTCCCTTTTCTTTATGCCTCAAGATTTTTCTTAGACTATGATACATAATTTTAATTTCATAATTTCAATCTCATCTCCATTTTACCACTGCATAATTAATGGAGGCCTGACTAGCAAAAGTGACACAAATTGTTTATGAATTTCAGATGTACCTTTCTGAAATTCACTTTGTGATGAACATGAGAATTTTGTGGAAATGACCCAGCTCCATTTTAGTGGAAGTGCAAGAAGAACCAGCACGTTCTGTTCTATGTAATCCTCTACCACTAGACATATTATAATTGTTCCTCATTCTCTCATCATGTCCACAACCAAAGAGAAAATAGGAACCCAGGACTGCTTCTGAAAGTACTTTGTCAGGACTGCAGACAACATTCCCTCATGAAGCAAAGCATTAACCTCCTATATTCAGCTGACTACAACCTCACACCACCCCTTAAGGATTAAAAAGAAAACACCATGGATCAAGCCTGTAAATGACAGGTGTCAATTTGAAGATGCACTCTATAATACAATTAAATAATTGTAACATAATTGTGTAAAGTCTTTGCTTGATTTTTCCTTCCTGTGGGTTGATGTTTCTTAAAGAAAAATAATTACATCTCATTGTTGACACTGGAGTTTGTTTTTCAAGAAAATGTAGTCCTAGAGCTCTAAAATCAATGGGAGTTTTACTAGTGAGGTGTGAATTGCATTTTAACTTATGTAGGTTTGGTCCAAATGTCCCACTGTGTATGCATAGGACTATGCATACACCTTAGCAGTTCAATACTATTCATGTGAATTCAGAAATAAACCCCTCTAAATTCAATGGGAACTACTCCCTGGTACTATACGGATGTAAGAAACTGCCTACCTAGACTTTCACCCCTACCTTTGTCTTGAAGGCAATATGCTGAACAATTTCTAATTTATGATGATTAGCAAACCTAGTAAATCAATATTTAGTTAAATGTTTCTCTACTAATTTCATAATTATTTTTCATCATTAAAAATATTTGACACATTAAGAACCACCCATTATTTCATATCATTTTCAACTGCAGAGGCTCCTCAGCTCTAAACTCCTGCTGCTTCCTTTTATTCTGTCAGCTAATTAAACACACAGTTCTCTGGAAAGCAACCAGTGAAAGCCTCCACGCCAACAAAGGACATTTCTCAATAGGGCTGTTGTCAATTGCACTTTGAGATGTGTTATGAAATATCTCCATAAAGCAAAGTGTTGAACGATTCTTCTGCCACTTGAGCTTTATGATTACCCAGAATTTACAAGGAAGAATTTGATGACTGACTGCAAGCATTTTGGGCAAACGATTTTTCTGCAGGTCAGCTGTTCTTCTGAAAGATGTCATGGTGGTCTACTGGCCCCTGGTTTCAGCATAACAATGTGACTTTTTACAGATAGACAATTAGTTCACTTGCTCTCACGTCTCTTGTTTGGAAGAAGAGACTATTGTGGTTACAGAGGGAATTCTCTTCTCTTTTAGCATGAAATTAATAGGCTGCATGTTTTAGAGCTCTAGCTACACATCACATAGGATTCTGGACACAGCCCAATTATCTCTTCTGAAATAAATATAATTTATTTGTTAAACCCCCCCAATCCTTCATTTTCTTATGCACAACTGCTAAAATCAATAAGTTCTCAAATAAATGCTTCCTTAAATAAATCTTAATTATTGACACAAGTCTATCAATGATGATACCAATCTCATCTTCTCAGACAGGGAGTTCCAGAATGCAGATGTGGCTTCTAAGAAGGTCCTTATGTTTCTCCAGTCAATTATGCATCCATCACCACAGCTGGGAACATAGGAAAGAGTCTATCAAATCTTATGTTAGAGTAAGGATATACTACTAGGGGAAAAGGCAGACCTAGAGATCTCCTATGTATTTGAAATATGCCAAGAAACAAATTGATAAACTGTACTATTTTTTCCCCAACATCAATGTAACATGGTGATTCCAACAACAAGGGCATTGCTGCATTCTTGCACAACTCATTCATCTTAAAAGTATTTATGCAGGTTAGATTCCCAATGTATTATGTTCTACTTGAAAAGATACCAACAGTGAGTGTATAAGTGGAAAGAAAATTTGTGTTAATATCTATACTGTTACCTCCAGTCATAGTCTCCTCAAATAAGTTTTGGACATTTCTCAATTAATGTTATTTTAAAAACATAATGATAATATGCAGGATGTTTGCTTTATTTATTATTCTTTTGGACATAGACTAAACCAATAGCAATAGCACTTAGACATACTGTATATACCACTTCATATTGTCCCCAACAATCTGGATCCTCATTTTACCAACCTTGGAAGCAGAGGTGGGTTCCTACCAGTTCGGATCGGTTCTACCAAGTAGGTAGTAGGCCGCTGGTGACGTCATGGAGCCGGTTATGTTGCTCCGTGGGCGGCAACATTTTTGGGGGAATTTTTTTCCAGATTTTTTTTCTTCTGCGCATGCGCAGAAACTGAGTTTCCAGCACTGTGCATACATCATCATCTTATTTTCGATCTCCTTTTTAAAAAATTTAGAGGCTTTTTTTTACTGCGCATGCGTGCGCGAGGCACGCCCACACGGCGCAGGAGGCAGAGAACCGCCGGCAACGTAAATTACAACCACCCCTGCTTGGAAGGATGGAAGACTGCGTCAATCTTGAGGCCTGTCAGGATCAAACTCTAGGCTATGGTAGCCTGCAATACTACATTCTAACCACTGTGTCACCACTGCTCAATAAGGGCAGATTGTATGCTTATAAGCAAAGAAAAATAGTTAAAAACAATGGAGAGTAATCTTGAGGGAGTGAGGAGTTCCATGTTTGTTTACTTCTTTATAATGGTTTGCAAAAAAAAATAGCATGTTAGGAATGATTTTGTTACTTAGGAATGATTAATTGTTACTTAGCTTACGACATCTCAAAAACCTAAGGGGGGCAATAATAAACAAGAAGTTTACTTTTTTATTTTGGCCCAAGTCATTCCTTGTCATTCTCAATTGAAAAATCTAACTTCATCTTAAACCCTTGAGCTGGTGAGACCATTGCTTCAAAAACTAGCTGTACAGCTTTCTTTCCTGTCTTTTCATCCCACACAGAGTTCAGATTTATAATTTGTGAAAGAAAAAGAGGAAGCAATAAAAAGTCCTTTTTATCATCCAAGACCTCTCCCTCCATACGTTGCCCATCTTTGTGGAGTTAAACCACACCATCATTTATGCACATTTCTAATTATTTAGATTTCTGGAAAGATCACAATCTGTTTCCCCAACTTCTCTTCCTGACTATAACCTAAAAAAAGATCCTTCTTATCCACAAATTCCTGCTCTCCCACTAGTAGCTAACACTAATTATAGAAATGAGTGGAATAATTGTGAAAGTAATTTTATAATTATTAATGCTTTGAAAATCCAGCATAATCTTCCAATTGAATTAACTTTCCGAATTGTCAGTTTGGAAAAAATTACAGAATCAAATCAGATGCTTCCAAATCATTCGGATGACTCAACAGTGATTAATACATGCACATCTTTTTTTGTCCAAATTGATTTTCCAAATAGTATTGACTTTATCCAACCATTCAATTCATTTTATCCAAATTTAATTTGTTTGGAGTTCTGAATCAAAATGATGATTTCAGAAAGATCTGATCCAGGCTGTGCACCCTTAAGAATTATATTTCATTTATATAATAATTTCTCCATCATTATTTATTTCACCATCACTGTCATCCTGAACTTGTTCCTTCATCAGCTCAATTTTTGCAAAAAAAGTAATAAAATTGAACTAATAATAGAAATATTCTCTAACAGTTAATTCCAAAATTATTTCTAGGTGTACTAATATAAAGACTACTTCATTGATATTGCTTCTGTATTCCAAGAGAAAATATCTAAAAAAGAACAGAAACAAATTTGATATCAACTGGAATTTTATCTTCAGAAAGGAGGACTTAAACTGATTTGCTTGTTTTTCCATTCCAGCAAGATTTTTCTTTTCTTTCTAGCAAGCTTTATTCCTACTTTACTTGATAAGGCTTGATTTCTATGTCTAAAAGCTCTCTCTTTATCTATCTAAGAATATACCGTAGCTAAAATAGACAGAATCTTCCCAGTGATTTATAGTACTCTTGTAGTAATATTACCAGTGATATGTAGTACTCTTACACTGCAAAAACATATAACATTCACAACTCGACCAAGGTAAAGCAATAGATGTAATTTATATAGCCTTCTGTAAAGCCTTTGACTCAGTGGTACACAACAAACTACTTCAAAAACTAAAATTTTATGGCATTTCCAGTTCCCTGCATAAGTGGCTAGCTCCATTCCTATCAATCAAGCAACAAGTAGTCAAAATAGGGCATACCCTATCAATCCCTGCACCTGTTAACAGCAGTGTTTCCCAAGGTAGCGTTTTAGGACCCACACTCTTTATACTTTACACAGAGGTGCGTTATGAATCTTCTTACTGCCAGTTCACTCAGGGTCGTGTCTTGAGTGTAAGCGAGCGCGCGCAAGCGCAACAATCAAAATCCAAAATGATGGCACCCACGGAGACACCGAAGGAACCGGCCCCATGATGTCATCAGAGAGTTACTACCTACTCTATAGAACTGGATAGAACCGGTAGGAACCCACCTCTGACTTTACATAAATGACCTTTGCGATCATATTATAAGCAACTGTGTTCTCTTCGCTGATGAAGTAAAACTATTCAACATCACCAACAATGCTGCTATCCTATAAAAATACCTTAATTATGTGTCAAAATGGTCAAACAATTGGCAACTCCAAATCTCAACTAACAAATGCTCTGTTTTACACATTGGCAAAAAAATCAGAACACAAAATACAAAATGGTCAGATATGACCTCGTAGACAATCCTCACTCTGTCAAGGAAATTGGAGTACTCATCTCTAATTATCTAAGTGCCAGAGCTCACTGTAACAAGATTGCAAAAAGGCATTAAGAGTTGTTAACCTAATCTTGCATAGCTTCTTCTCTGGTAATATTGAACTGCAAAC
>JANHFT010003681.1:297501-313901 GCA_032467955.1 Pseudoxenodon macrops | reverse complement strand
AACACAGCAGCAGCCATGAGGTGACCATGCTCGCCGCCTCCTGCACCTCAAAAATAATAAGACCTCCCCAAAAATAACGCCAAGCGCTTATTTCGGGGGTCAAAAGAAACATGGGTAATATAGTCTTAGTAAATTATTTGATAGTGTTGTGGGAATTAGTTGTTAAGCAGGCATTCGGGGGGGAATGTCCTTGTGTCTAGTTGTTCTGGTGTTCAGTGCCCTAGTGTCTTTTTGAGGGTAGAAGTTGAAGCAACTTGGAATTGTTATGCCCCTGGAGTTGTTATGTTCCTTATCCTTCCAAAGGGGTAAATATATTTAAAAAGCAAGATGTGAGAAGGCAAATAATATTGTCTTGACCTCCTTTGTAGCAGCTGCAAGAGCTTAAAAAATGGCTGATAGTGGAATCTTCTATAGAAAGGGGATTCAGTTCACCAAAAGGGACCAGGAAGGAGGGTAACATATATCATGTGAACACAGCTCAAGTGATATTTTAATTATTTGGAATACCTCCTCAGTTGGCCTAGTTGATGAAAGCTACCAAATCCAGCAGGGTCAGGGCCACTCTAACCTCAGTCTATATATTTTATTACAGTTGTATAAGAACCTAGGATGGAATCAAGTTACAAATATTAATTTTCTCAAATCATATAGTTTTATAAATAAATAGCCACTGTTTTTGCTGAAGTGTATTTGGCAGCTTTAGATTACTACAATTACATCAGGGCATGATTCCTTTTACAGCCTATTGGTTTTCAGCAGCTGCAGATATTTTCAATGGAGTTGAAATGAATTGACCAATGAATATTCATGAATGAAATTTGGGTACTCATGTGCTTCTAACCATATCATGAAACCTATTTAGGTAACACTTTTAGCAAAGATTGTAGATTGAATGTACAATTTTCAAGGGGAACATTTAAGTTCTCAATGCTTCTAATCTGCATTTCACTATCTGATTAAATATAAGCACTTGTTTGTGGACCAATGAAAGGGATATAATGGGATAGCCAGTTATGAAAACCATAATGGAAGGTTAAGAAATGGATGAACTTTCAATGCATAATTTTTTAACAGCTTGCTGAATTTGAAGCAAGTCCCCAAATTAATATCTACAGTTTATTTGCCAGTTAATTAATATTCCATTATTACATTTGACTTTCAGTTTATAATGTTTAGTTAGTACACAAGTATATATAACAGATAAAATAAGAACTGAAAATAAAAAATTCAAAATTTCATGTTCCATTTTTTCACAATGAAATTTAAATTTGATTTTCTTCAGACCTTTCATTTCAGGATCAGCAAAAAAAAAGGTTAATAAATAAAAGATGAAATTCAGCACGTCTTCTCCCCTTCGTTCTGGTCACCCTTACCCACACCCACCCTATATTTCCCTACAAAGGAGAGACTGAACAGAAACTCCCATTAATTTTGGTCTCAGTGGACTGGAGGTTTTTCCTTAAATATCTCCACAGCAATTGCCAATCTGCTTTTGAAATTACATAGCCTAAGGCTGTCTCTGAATTAGTGCAGAATGGAGTTGTTCCAGGCAGCACAGACATATGCCTCAGAACTTGAGTGCTGCGTAAATGTGCAGTGCAGAATATTGCACTGAACGCACAAAAAAGATAATTTTGTAAAAGCACTTTTTGACATCTGCTCAGATGCTACTTTAACAGGGAGGAGGAGCAATGGAGACAATGATGAACAGGTTCAACTTCGTATTGCAGTGTATTTACAAGCAGATATCCTATTGCAGCTTTGTGGATAGACCTATGTCTGCAGGACTGATGTACTGTGTTGTCTTTCCTATTTCTAATATTAGAACGTCTTTCTTCCTTAGTTTGGCAATATTAGTTAGAATATTGCCAAAGAGAACTGGCGTTCCATCTTTTTTTTCTACAGTCAACTGATCCATTCTGTGGCTTCTCTAATTTCCCACCCTTCAACTGAATCTCAAAAAAAAAAAAAAAGACATCAGAAGGAATCTATCCATTCAGTTTTTTACAAAGTCAATTGAGACTATAACTGCCAGAGGCAGAAGGGAGGCTGTCTTGAGAAGTTGGATTATTTCTCCTTCCCTAGAGAAATCCACCTGATTTCTCTCTCCACTGAAATAGTATAACATTTTGAAATGTCTTTTGTATCTGGTATGGATTGAGCAGGGCATAGGGAAGATTAATACATTATCACTACAACTATGCCAGATTTTCTCCCAAAATCGCTGTCTGTGTGGTTGCATAACCTGACTCTTTCTTGATTCTTTAATGTTGAATTATCCTGATTCCATTCTTTCCAAATAATCTTTAAATTGATTTATCTAATTTTCCACTTCTCACCTTTCCCATCTTATAACTTACACTCCGCATATCCTTTCACAATATATTTCATTTAAAAATACAAATTTTCAGTACTACCAGTTCTTTACTTTGTCCCCTTTCTCATTCACTGAAATTCCCTGCAAATTATTAATCACTTAGCATTAAGTTTTAATGGTATAATTAATATAAATAACATGTTGTCTATATCTGTTTCTTCCTGTTCTGTTCTCATTCTGGGTTAGCTTTCAGTGTTTGCCTGTCTGACTATGTGTGTATATGCACACATTAGTATACTGAACAAAATGAGAACACGCAAGAAAGTCTAGTTCAAAACTGGTTAGACAAAGCAGTCTATAGAATAAAAACCAAGATACTTATAATTTTAAATCCCTTCCCTTTACCCCTCATAATAGTTGAATTTTTGAACAAGTTGCATCTGATTTGGAAAAAAATGTTAAAAATCATTAGCATCAATAGAAATCATCATCATCATTAATGACAAAGATCAGAAATCTGTTTTTAATAAGTATAAACTGTGGTGTAATTCAGAAACAAAATCCAAGTTGGGGCCACTAGGTGGCTATAGTTAGCATTCCAAGTTATCTCATAAACCTTGCAACTGTCACTTATCTGCAGTAAAGGGACCAGAGGTGGGTTCTTACCAGTTCTATCCGGTTCTATAGAGTAGGTAGTAACTCCACAGTGATGTCACGGAGCTGGTTTTGTCGGTGGCTCCATGGGCGCCACCATCTTTGATTTTGCTTCAGCGCATGCGCAGAAGCTAATTTTTGACTGAGCGACTCTGAGCGAACTGGCAGTAAGAAGATTCAGAACCCACCTGTGAAAAGGACATACCTCATAGGTTTGTTGTGACAGAACTGGAGACATTAAGGAACAATATAAATGATAAAACTCACTTTCCCTCTCATCCACAATGAACACAAAAGTTCTTATTTTTAACAGGTGGAAAACCAAACAAATCAAGCTTTCATCGCTTTAAATGTGTAATATCTTTCAACCACCTGTATAACCGAACAAGTTGATATATGATATTTTAAAATATGTCTTTA
This sequence comes from Pseudoxenodon macrops, assembly GCA_032467955.1. Classification (NCBI taxonomy): domain Eukaryota; kingdom Metazoa; phylum Chordata; class Lepidosauria; order Squamata; family Pseudoxenodontidae; genus Pseudoxenodon; species Pseudoxenodon macrops. The sequence continues at coordinate 310,510 of JANHFT010003681.1, read as the reverse complement.
TAATAATTAGTTTTTAAGGTATTATTAAAACCTGTGCCGTTTTTGCTGCAAGATTTGTATTCATTCCAGTATAAGCTTTTTTGGACTCCTATGCCTGATAAAAACCAATGTATGCAGTGTAATGCAGTTCTTGATGTTTTTTGCTCAGGGTCCATATTTGCCACTGTGGAAGGTAAGATATTTCACCACCCATTAAAGAAGTAAGTTTGAGAATTTGCTGGCCTCAGGCCCAACTTTACAATTTCTAGGAAAGTGCTCCAGAGATACCAGGTGCCAGATAATTCCATTTCTTTGTAGCTCATTATCTCAATCCAGTTTTAGTCTCCCCTTTATAACACAAATGACTGTAGTTGCTTGTAGCTGTTAACCACCATACCAGGGGAAAAGAAAAGTAAGGGTGATTCTCCTGTACCTCTTGACAGTGCTCAATAACAACAATCACATTATCTACTTCTGGCTGCTATGATACTAATGTCTACTCTCACTGCACTACTATAATCATTCCTGGGGCAATTGTGGTTTTGTACTCATGGCAATCACAAGGATCCACACTTTTGCTATTATTTCCCTATGTTGAAGGACAATAGTAGAAGGATTTGCCAATTTGTAATACCTGCTGTATTTGTATTTTCTCTAGAAAATTCCTTTCCTGGAAGATGCTTAGCGCAAGCTTCTTGATATTATTGTTCCACTAGAGATGGCAGAATTTATGAAGTACTATTTAGCTATTCTATTAGAAAAAAAGAAATCACATGATTAATAATACTTTATTCTTGTCTAATGGATCGAAGGAAACACTTTTTTTTAAAAAAATCATTGATTTGGGAATGAATAGAGAGACACTATGTCAAGAAGGAGAGAAGTGGGGCCATTTGGCTGAAAATAAACCCACCTAAGTATAATGAAGCTAAGAGCTAATTAAATGAATGACAGCAATAGATATACATTGAATGACTGGTCAGCTCTCTCCCTGACAGAGACAATTTAATTACATTTCATTATGCTAGCATCAGTACTTGTTAGGCTGTAGTTAGGAGGCTGTCAGTTCCATTTTAAACTATGGGTTTGGGTATTTAAAATATTGGGCTATTTCAAAATACAGGAGGCTGAAATCTGGCACATTGTCTAAATTGACAGCCAGAAGCAATTTTGTCTTCTTCTTTTTTGTTTGTTTTTGTTTGTTTTTTGCTGGGTAAGAGGGAATTGACTGATATGATCTGAGAACCAGAAGAGAAACTCTTCTTTGCAGCAATCAAAAGGAAGACAATTTCAAGATATTTTCATGGCTGGTACATTTCAGCTTTAAAAGCAAGAAAATCAACCGGATATTTCCATTCAGTTTGAATAGTTCTGTTTGCTGAACATAAATAAGATAAACTTGAGGGGGCCTTGGTGATCTATGAGCTTGGCTGTTTTCTTGAAGAAGTTTCATTACCCAAACTAGTTAATGATGTTACCTAGTTTGGGTAATGAAATATCTAAAAGAAAATAACCAAGCTCAGAGAGCACCAAGGACCCTTCATTTCTGCTCTGAGCTACAAATATATATTTTTATTGGTAAGTTAAATTTATTTGTGCTTGTCAAATCTGCCAAACCAGGCAATGTTGCATTTTTACTAAACCTTTGCATAAAGTTTCATGTTCATTTGACTTAGAAGTTAAGTCAAATGAAAGATAGCAAACTTATTATACCAACGTCTGATCTTGATGTCAACAGGAGAAGCCATTAAGAAGTTATGCAAAGCTTAAAAGCTCATCCTTGGTTTATCGATGTGTTTTACATGCCAATACAATTAGTGGTTTTACGTCTTATTTTCTTTTATAGCTTATTTCCTTTAACACGTCTGTCACACAACTAAATGTGAAATCATTCAGTTAGCCTGTTAGAACCTTCAACTTAGAATCATTGTACAATGAAGGATTTTATTAGTTGCTGTTGGTTTTTAAACAACTTCAGTAAAATCTAGCTGCTGGTGAAATCTGCCTCCCATATAATCTTTCAGACTGGTTTTTCCTGCTTGAAGAAATTTCATAGGGAAATAAGAAAACAAGAGACATGGCATACTTAGAACCAAAAGTTTCCAAGAGCAAAAAGAACCCCTTTTCTGCTCCATATTGGTTGAGGAATAATTGCCCTTAATCATAAAGGAACAATCGCCCCCTTTTCATCTAGGGCCAGTAGTAATATCATAGGAACCCGTAAATGACATAGAAGGGGGTGCTTTTCAAGCAGTTCTCTTTAACCAGCACATCCTCTGAAGGAGAAAAATGAATATGTTTTAAAAGATGGCAGGGGCACTAAGCTCTAATGACTGCCTTCTCCCTGACCCTGAACTGGGCCTCTGAAGGTATAGTATTTAATACGGATACCAAGGACAATGTACCTTCTCACAATTAATAGAAAGTGCTGTTTTGTAATTAAAGGGTGAAGTGGGGCATGACGAACATATGGAAAACGAGACCCTTAATAAGTGATAGAGCCTTCAAAAGAAATTGCTAATTAGTATGCATTTGATGTGTACTATACCAATTTTAAGACTTTGCCTGGAATAAATTGTTATGTTGGGTGTTCGAAGGAGTGGTGAGATTAGCATTTACAAAGGGGGCAATTTTCTGTCTTCTTGACTCTGTTAAATGGAGGAAATAACTTTCAAGACTGAAGCAGTAGTTAACCCATCAATCATTCTCACAGCTGGAAACTAGGGATCCCAAATGCTGAGATGAGTTAATCCGTCAGTTAATAAGTTCATAGTGGCACCATATGGTGCTGGTCCACTCCACATGAGGGCAGGGACCACTGTTTACAGAGGCATGCTGCTTTCTCAGGTACCTGTAGTACAAACAGCTGAATGCAGGAACCTTTGTTCTAAAGGATCAATTTACTTTACACAGTAAATTGACTGAACTGATCAGCCCAGAGCACATAATTGTGAGCTAATCCTGTGGAATCATGTCCTACCCATATGGAAGAGAGAAAAGGATGCTGACAGCAGCCAGGTTTCTTGTTCTACCCCTGAGGCTCTTTCCTTTTGACATGATATGCATTGAATCAAGCTGCCAGGAAGGGAATGCCTAACCTGAGTTTCTAATCCAACTTAGCTTTCAACAACAGGGGTAATAGAAGACCCAGAAGTTTTTTTTAATGTGCTGGTATCATTACTAAGGAAACCTAACAGCAACCCTGTCTTGTTCATTCATACACCTTCTCTTTTTAAACTTCAGCAGGTGAATGCACAAAGAATTGCGCCTGTACAGATCAACTCATAGATTCACTGACATTTTACAATATACTTAAACTCTCCAAGAGCTAGCTCGAAATATATTATTTGGAAATCAGTTTTATAAACAATCATCTCTAAATTTCACAGAAATTATTCAACCAGGTTTTGAAAGTACTTAATTTATTGCCCTTGCAACATGTAGCATTATTTACTTTTCATTGGTTTTAATCAAAGTATTTATAGAGCTACTCTTACTGTATTTCTGATCAACTATTAGGAAATGTTGGGTGGCCTTTTGAAGTGTATGTTCCGGGGTTGGTTAGATATTACATCATCTACTTCAAAATGTATTTTACTATTCTTTTCTGATGACTGATGGAGAGTTTTGGACTTCTGCCCCCAATTCCTGTATTGATGGCTCTAGTTGTGGTATATATATTGTTGTAATACATATACATGTCCTAATAGCATTAATTTATTTCTATATATTTGTATATTAAGAAGTTCATAATCCTACCCCTGAACTCTTTTTTAAAGAAAACTCTCATTCCTTAAATCAGATATTTTATACAGTAGTTGGTGTTCACTTGACTGGATAAAAATCAGGAAACCGGGGAGTAACTCTGAGAACTAATTTAAAAAAGAAGAAGAAGAAGACTGTTTACTCAATTTAAATTTTATTCTCTTATAGTACATGTATCTTTCCATAAGTGTCTATCTTTAGAATTACTTTTCCTATGCTTTGGTGGAAATTGTCAGTACATTCAAAACATAACTTTGCAACTTATTTACAAAGTTGTAAACATATTAAAGAGGTTTCTTCCTTGATTTTTTTTCCAGGGGAAATATCCACTTTCAAAAATTTATTTCCAAATATCAACAGAGCAATAAAGCAGACTTTTTAAATATACTTGGGAAAGCAAAGTCAGTAGAAAGTCATTCTAACAGGACAATCATATGCCTCAGAAGTAAGTGAACCCCACAGAGTTTTATGTAATTTAAAAGATTCAATCTTAATCTTCCATTCAGATAAACAACCTTGAGGAAAATGTTATTTAGACAAGAACTCAAGGAAGTTTTCCTTCTCTTTTTAAATCACAAATTCATAACATAAGAACCCAAGAAGAATTCTACTGGACCAGACCATCAGCCCACGGGTTCCGGTGTAAAATCTCCTAGCAACTAACATTGCCGGCAGTGTGCAGTACCAAACAACAATACAAATTTGTAATGATTGGTCATCTGCCTTTCAATGATTTTTAAAATGAATTTAGTGAAACAATCTAAGTTGACATCCATTACTGTTGGTCAATGTGCAAGATCAAAAACTGCTCCTAAATACTGCAGAGATTTTCTTTTGGGAGGGGGGTATCGACAGCTGCTTTATAAAATATATGATTACATAGTGCCACCTGGTTATGCAAAATACAGTATGTTGATTTTTTTATTTTTTTATTCAGGAGGTGGAGCTGAATAGATTTCATTACTTTGAGAAATAAAATGGTGGCTAGGATAAGTTGATTTTTATTCTGAGATGTTAGAGTAATTGCCTGTCTTTCAGATTATATAAGGCCTGAGACTTGCAAGGTTTGGTCTAACTCAGTGTACCACAATAGATCTCAATTAACAGACATTTTGAAAATGTAACATTTAATAAAGCACTCTTTGTAAGATGTGTCTCATCAAAATTGCAGTGCTCTTGCTATTAATTATAATCCTATTTCTGTGGTCTTTATTTACCTCATCATCACTGAAGATAGTCAATATCTTTAACAAAATTAGAGCTTTGATAACCTCACAGGTGAGAGCAAATGAATCAGATATTTAGTTCATCATGACATAAATGATATGGAATTTGATTCTCTGGAACATACTGTAACCAAGTTATTGTAAATACCTTTGCTTCCTCCATCTTGCTTTCTTGTCTGCCTAAGTAAATGTAGTATTTAATATTATAATAAAAAGAACTCATTATTTTAAAAAAATGGAATGTAGATATAATAAATAAATAAAATAAAATAAAGTTTTTAATTTATTTTTAATTTAATTTATTTTATTTTATTAAAGTTTCCAAACTTTAAGCAGCTTTTAGGGACTCATATAAAAAAGATGCAGCAGGAAGGGTCCACTCTAGGAGATAGTTTTGACCAATAAGATAGAGTGTAAATGCCTGTAGAGATTCTCAGTCATCCAGGCCATAGTTGTCTCAAAAGTGGTTTATCAAAAGGTAACTAGACTGTGAAGGAGGAGGACATTTTACTTCTCATCCAAAAATCTACATCAGTTAAGAAATATGATCCTTCCAACGCGTCCCCCTCCATCCTGTCAGAACTAATCTTTGCATAGCCCTCATTGTCCTGCCAGAACTGATGAACTTCTTGAATGAGAAGTGAAACGTTTTCTTCTTCTTCTTCAAGAAAAAAACAGTCCAGTTGCCATTTGAAAAAGAACCTTTGAAACAGGATAGAGTGTAGGGGTTTTTGTCTGTAGGAATATTTGTTGAATGAATAGGCCATTTGTATTAACTGACATACACTTAGCAGTAAGGAAATTGAGTTCCAATTAACTTTTTATTTTCAAATTAATTAATTAATAGTTTATTTACATAAATTCCCTTTCTCTTGATGATTAAACAAAAAAATATTTCGTCTCTTGATGGTCTTGAGTTATCAATGTCAGAAGAAAAATAAAACATTCTATGTCATTATTTGTTTTTCTCCAACATTAATCAGATATACAAAACACAATAACTTTAAATTTTCCTGCTTTTCATAATTTGTGTTAATTTGGAATTGCCACTGATTACCAAACACTGAAATTTCAGGGGTGAAATGCAGTAAGCTAAATCATAGGTAAATTACATTTGCTATGGGTTTTCTATTACTTTTTAAAAGAAGCCTTTTATATTAATTTATTTGAGTTAAACTTACACTTGAAATGCGTTATGCTTAAATTGGGTTTATTTGAAAATCTTATATAAATGAATGGCTCAGAAATATTTACAATACTGTAACCTGGAAATCAGTGGTGTACTTCACAGCTAGCATTGCTTTGGAAACATTGGGCTTGTGGATTGTCTATACCTGCTAGAGATTAAAGCATCATTGACATCCAGTTCTCACAGGGGTGGAGACTCCATTTTTACAGAATATATCAAATATATGAACCAGGCAGAGGATAGAAGTACCCCATCACTTTTCTTGAATCGTTAGATATTCTACCTCTCACTATCATTCCATCAAGTTATCAGTACAGCCTATCACATTCACAGAAGAACAGTAACTTTGTTGTCTGAGTTACTTTTCTTTTTCTCTTGGTTTCTTTTTAGTTATGCTTCATATATTCTGATCACAACCTAATGTCAGGGTCTATCTTGCCATTTTTCTTAGAGGTAGAGGCATAGCACTGAGGATGAGGGACCAGTGAATGGAACAATGATGTTTCATTGTATCAGACATACAAACAGAGTCAAGAGTTCTGTTCTTCTGGTTGGACGAATTAGAGTTTTTCTCTTTTTTGAATTTGCATTAACGCTAAACTTACACTACAATTATTATGTGTTTCCTATTATAAATGGCTAGAAATCAGAGTTCATTTATGCAGTTGGCAGGAACTCAGAAGGCCCACCAAAAGGAAACTAGAGTCCATGTGCTCACTCTAGGCTTAAGAGAGTAGGAAAAAAAATATTTTTTTCTCATCAAGAACATCAGGCAAGCACATCTTGTGTTTATTATTTATGTTTATTATTTTTAATATTCCCTAACGTGGTACTTTCTACATATCTGTAGATTTCCAGGTTAGAAAATATAGTCTATTTAATGCCCACCCATAGTATTTTAATATTTTAAGATGCTTAGGGAAGTTTTGATTTTTTTTTTGCTTGAATAGCTCAAAGATATCAGAATTAAAAAGCCTACCTGCATAAGATAAGAGCTGAAATGAATCACTGCAAAAACTTTCCTAATTGCCTTTCAGAACTATTTCATTGAAGAAGTTCATATCCCAAGATAGAAGAGATCCGTCTGCTTCCTAGTTGCAAATGTGCTTCTAGTTTCTAGGGATATTTATTCTGAGATACATTTCTGTTTTCTTCTTCCCACCCTCATCTCCAATATCATATGCTTGATATTAATGAATAATCTCCATCTCCATCCTACCTTCTGTACATAGTTGTGACAATGTGACATCATGGTGACTAATATTAATACAGTATAATCTTATCTACGAAAATTAAAAACCTATACTAAAATATTTAAAAAATACATTTGTGGTTTGAACTCCACATCTGATTTCTGCACCATTATTTCAGTATAACACTATTCTTTAGAAGGAATTATTCCACCATAAACAAATATTATAAATTAAGCAATGATGATCCTCTTTTAAAAAATTGAAAATATCACTGAGGTGTTAAAACGTAAGAAACGGATTTTGTATGGTCAAATTATTACAGTAACTAGATATCTATATGCTCAGAGGAAGGACTGTGGAGAATATATATGTTTAATCATTTCATTTCATAAATAATTGCCTCAGATTATAAAATAACAACTTTTCTGAAATGTGGGTCTTAGCTGAATTAAAGCCTGAAGGAGATCCTGGTCAAGAACTCCAGACAGGGACTTTGAGATCCCTGGAGTAATGGGGAGATATGAAGATGCTAAATACATAAATAAATAGTCCTGAACTCTGAGCTAACAAAATAGAATGTAGATGCCACTGGGGTAGATTCCACAGTGCTGTCCAGTCTGCATAGAGCATAGCAACAAGTGACTTGTTAAACAATGACAAATCCCTTAGGCTTGTGGCTTTAGACCTTTGACCTTGTGACATTAGGTTGTATCCAAGGAGCAGTCTGGTGACAGGAATGCAATAAACTGCTTGTAATCTCATGTTTTCAAAAGAAATTACATCAAAGCCAGCTGTTACACCACTAGTCATTAATGGCTGACAACATGTTAGCTAAAACAGGGCCATTATATTTTGAAATGCTGTTTCCTCCCAACTATTATAGGCCCTTCCTGGCACTCATCATGGAAGCACCAATAAAAATCATTCTACGTGCATTGTCTTGTCTCCATTTATGCTTACATTAGAGAACAGCTTGACACATTTTATCTACTATAACAATTGGTTCCATGTTAATTGTTTTGATGCAGTGGGATCTGTAGAGATAATCTGCTCGTTTCAAACATTTGGCCTTAACCTATGTAAACTGAGGGCACAGTGTGAATTAACTGTGCTTATTCTTTGCCTGTAGCACATTATAATTAGTAATGTTTTGTTTGCCAGAACTATTTTTGTACCTAGAACTGTGCATCTGGGATTAAATGAAATTGACTTCAGATCGCATTTGACTTACAGTTTTGAAGTTGCATGGTTCAAAACACATGTTATATTTAATATATGGTCTAGGGCTGATCTTGATTGGATTTTAATTAGTGCCAAAAAAAAACCATGTGGCATCCCAGTCAGGACCCTTTGTTCTTTATGATTTAATCCTCAGGGGTAACTGAATAATTAGAGATATGTAAAACAGTGTTAATTCTGTCCATACACATATCTTATTCTATTACATCCAGTACATGAATCAGTAAATCATTAAAAAAATTAAAATTGGCAGTAGTTTGTGCAGAATTTGGATGTGACTTTTTACAATACTTAGGTTTGTTTATGCTAATTGTTTAACAACTGAGCAATATATTTATTTTTTTTAAGCAGTGTTCCTAGCTATTTGCTGCTTTTTATATAACTTTTTCAAAGATGTTTGATTTTGTAAACAAATTTTATCCACCACTACATACACATGGACTTTGTTTGCTGAAAATGATTGATCCCAGTGGGCTCCATTTATTTTTAGTCTCCATGCTGTAGCTACCTTGGCAGATTACAGTGTACAAAGCTAAAAGAAATATGTGATAGATTTCTTTGACATACCTAAGAATACCATGTATTAAATATAACTTGTATTTTATACTAAAATTGGTGGGTGGAAAGCAGCATAGAAATGTCTATATAAATAAGCAAACATTAGTGATTGGAACATTTGTGAACTGGCAGAGCCCATAAATTTATGCAGGGTGAAGAAATGATGCTATTTTTTTAAACCAAAAAGACATCTTGTTCTGTTAGATGAAAAATAATTATTTCAGAAAATAGTAATTCAGACAAAATCTCATGACTGCAATGGCATTAGCAGCAAACTGTTCTAATACCAAAATGGCAACATATGTGTGATGAGGTGATGTGATCACAAAAGATGCTTTCATTACATCCTTGTATACCAATATCTGACACATATATATATATAAGTCATAGCATTTTCACAGTGGTGGGATTCAGCCAGTTCGCACCACTTTGGGAGAACCGGTTGTTAACTTTCTGAGCAGTTTGGTGAACTGGTTGTTGGGAAAAATCATTCCGGCAGAGAACCGGTTGTTAAATTATTTGAATCCCACCACTGCATTTTCATGATAATGTTGTCAATATTTTGCCTCCTTTTGCAAATGTTTTTCCATAGACAAGGTCATATTTGGTATTATTGCACTTCGATCCAAGGAATTTGTATATGAATGTTCTCTTATTCATTCTTCCAGCAGTCTCCATGTCTCCCATGGCTTCTCCTAATGGAAGATAGTGACATAACCTAAAGGGCTTTTTTCAAGGACAAATACTATAATGTAAGAATGAAGCTCAAAATCCAAATCGACTAACTACAAACTATGCCAAGACCTTACTTTTGAATTTATTTTCATTATGACCATACTTTTTAATAAATCATTTTGTTTTCCAGTTCACATTCTTCCAGGGTTAACAACGTGTTTTGAAGCATTTAATCAAAAACACACTTGAATTCTTTACTCAATTTAAATTAGTCTTTTCAAAAAAAAATACAGTTTCTCAGATGTCTTCCATACTAAAATAAGTTTAATTGGTTTGCTTGCTTATTCTTGATAGATGGTGGTGCAAAAATCTGTTGTGTTTGTATAACAAATCTTTTCAGATTTGTAAATGGTAGTTGCATTGAATTTACTGAATGCTTTGAAAGACTCTCACAATGTCTCAGTTATTGTGTTGTTGTTGTTGTTGTTATTATTATTATTGTTATCATCATCATCATCATCATCATCTGGAACACAACATGTCAAATCTCACAGTTGTCGAAAACTGAAGCGTACAATTTATTGATATCGCTGTACCAGGAGACACCAGAGTCACAACAAAAAAAAGAACTGGAAAAAATCATGAAATATCACGACCTGGTCATTGAAACTACATGATTATGGATAAAACATGTAACAGTGACACCCATTGTCATCAGGGTACCATGTCCAAGATGTTTACAAAATACATCAATAAATTGCAGCTTCTTGCAATAACACCAGCAGAACTGCAAAAAACTGTGCTGCTCGGAACATCGTACATCTTAAGAAGGTACTTGGTTGATACCTAAGATGCTGGCAGCAACCCGTATCAACCATCAGCACCAGTCAATAATATTTGTGATACATTTTTAAATGTTCAGTTGACTGAGTTTCATGTTTAATGAATAAAAGTTTTTTTTAATTATTATTATTATTAAATATATGTTTCCCAGTTTTGATAGATTTATGGGAATTTGTTAACACAACACACAGCTTCACAGTTGTCCATACATGTATTGCTCTGTGTATGTATAAATGTTCTTAATTATGAAAAAAGAAACGAATGAAGAATTATAGAAAGAAGAGCACATAAATGAAGTTCTCAAATAAAATTTAATAAATAAATAAATAAGGAAGGAAACAGATTATTTTCCTAAACTGTGCAGAAGTGAGAAAAATATTCAGACATTTATTTCAATAGGTACCAAAACTGTGCATATAGAAACAGCCCAAAAAGCTAAATAATGTGGTACGAAGCCAACAGATGAATTTGGTTTCTGGAGCTCACTGGAAATCATACTATCAGAATGTTTTTCCACAGTCAAATTAATGTGCTGTTTCTGTTGTGATAAAGATGGCTCAAGCGGTGAAGATGCTGGGCTGGTCGCCTGGAAGGCTGGCAGCCCGGGTTTGAGACTCGAGTTTCATCTGACCAATGAGCTCCCATTCTTTCCCCAGCTCCTGCCAACCTAGCAGTTCGAAAGCATACAAATGCAAGTAGATAAATAGGTACTACTTTTGTGGAAATTTCAGTAGACAACTGGATTTTCTTGTTTTTTCTTTTGAAGGCATTTCACTTCTATCCAAGAAACGTCTTCAGCTCTGACAGGATAGTGCAATGGAAGGATTTATATTCCTTGCAGACAGCTGATGGGAAAGTAACTTTGGTGGGAACGTAATACCACTCTGTGATGTCATGCTAGCCACATGACAGTGGAAATGTCTTTGGTCAGTGCTGGCTCAATGGCGTTGAAATGGAGATGAGCACCACCTCCTATATTTGACAATGACTAGTGGAATGAAAAACACAGGGACTCCTTTACCTTTTACTTTTACTGCTATGATAGTCCCACCTCATTAGTTTTTTATATAGACTTCACAATACTATTTCCTGGAAGACTTATTAGCGCAGCTTTACCCATCATTCTCCCTTTGGCACATTTTATTGCAGAGTATTTCTCTGCATTTCTATCTGAGTTGCTGGCTAGAAGTATTCAAGAATCTCAGCAACAGGGTATTTCCTCTTTCCTCCTGTAGCATCTACTCTTTCATGCAGAGGTGGGTTCCGGCTGCCAGCAGAGCAGTCGGACAGTGAGGAGGTTGGGGAGGGACATGGGCCAGTCCTGGGAGCTGGGGAAAGTTCAAATGAAACTCTGTGTCAAAGGCAGAAAGGGGGCCAGAGCCATATGTCAGCTATCAGCTGTCTTCAGAGGCAGACATCAGTGAGGCAGACAAACAGCTGGAGCCTGTTCTTAATGTGCAGAGTTGCCAGACCAGAGTTGGATTCTGAATCTTCTTACTGCCGGTTCGCTCAGTGTCACGCCTCGAGCTCGTGCTCAAGGCAATAAAAAATTAGCTTCTGCGCATATGCAGAAGCAAAATCCAAGATGGCAGTGCCCACGGAGACACTGACAGAACTGGCTCTATGATGTCATCATGCAGTTACTACTGGTTCTAAAGAACCAGATAGAACTGGTAGGAACCCACCTCTGTGCCAGACAAAGGGAACAACTAAAGAACAGGGGTCGACTTGGGAGGAAGGCCAGGCACTGAATGGCCCCTCCCAGAGAAAATAAAAGAGGAGCGAAAGAGGAGTGAAGTTTGCAGGAGACAATTAATTTGCTAATTGGTTCGTGACTATCCAAGTCTTCTTGACAGCCAGGAGTTAGATTTGGGAGGTTTTCCGAACTGCACAGAATCTTAATTAGAGGTTCTCCTGAACCCCTGTGAACTTCCAGCAGCCCAACCCTGCGGGAATGTCATCTAAAAATTGGTCCAATAAATTCCTATAAATTCTAAGAACCTGTTCTCAACTAAGCATCCTAACTGAGCAGAGTTGATTTGCTTGAGCAAGCTTCTGTCTCATTCCAAACATTTTTAATCTGAGTCTCAGATTTTGCCGGTCAGTCTAAACTCACAATTAAACTATTATTGATTTGATCTGATTTGATTTCTGCCTCTTCTTGCTTTTAATAACTTTTTTAAGGGATCTGTGCTTGCCTTGGTCTATGTACCAAGACTTTGTGTGTTGGGTCATTTTTTACCCTCCGGAGACTTCAGGACGCTTCCCTGAAGGCTCCGGAGGGTTTAAAATGGCCCAGCAGGCAAATCGGAGTCACTTCCGGTTTGCCTGTTGGGCGGTTT
>JANHFT010003681.1:273313-285299 GCA_032467955.1 Pseudoxenodon macrops | reverse complement strand
AAATGACAAAACAAAATGGCCTTAAAATCAGTGTTGACTTGTGGTGACTGTTTTTCAATGGAGGTTAGGGTCAACCCTCTTCAATATATTCCAATCTTCTTTGATTACCTGACAGAAGATTAAATGTAGTCTGATCTGGCAGTTAAGCCTCAGAGAAATAGACTTGTTCATTACAGATTAATATTTAAGTAGTTTAAGTGCTTCTCTTTTTCTCTCTCCTGTTTTAAAATTTAATAGATATTTAAAAACATAACCCAGAGATAAGAAAAACAAAGAAAATATTTCTCTATAAAAATTGAATAATATTTTGAAGTTTTATTCGATTAGTGCAAAAGATAAAAGTGATCAAATTACTAAAAACAAGTCAATATTCAATAATAAACTTAATTATTTGACTTGTTTATTAAATAGTTAAGGCACCAGTCTAGAAAGCAGGAGCTGTAAGTTCTAGTCCACCTTAGTTATAAAAGCCACCTGGTAACTTTGGGTCAGTGAATGTCTGTGTGTGTGTTTGTGTGTATATGTGTATATAAACTCATAAATCAGAATAAGCATTTAACAAGCATTTATATTTTTCTAAAACATTTTATCCTTATTGAGCAAGTCAAGCAAGTCAAACAACAACTAATTTATACCGTACATTAAAGCATTAAATTAAGATAAGAGATAATCAAATTTCAGCCTTAGGTTAAGGTAAGAGATATCCAAATTTCAGATATGGTATATATCTATGTGTAGAATGATAGTTCACAGAAAGTTTCCAAATTAAATTAAATTGCTGGAGATTTTTATAGACAACTTGATTCCAGAAGAGAGTTAAATCTTCATATAAAAACAAGTTATTCCTCTATGTGATTTTCGCCCTACATATTAACTGATCTATAAAGCTTTGTAATGTCAGCATGTAGTTGTGCTTTAGGTTCATCCTGAAAATGCACCTCTTTGAGGCATACGATTATTTGTATAGAAACCTGATGAACCATTTCTTGTGTACATTGATTGGGATAACTCTACAAATAGGTGTCTCAATTGCATTGTACTTCTATATATAAGCAGTTGCAAACTACGCATTCATAAGAATTATCAAAAATCTAAGCTTTTCTAAACACATTTCACCTTAAAATAAACCCTAATAATATTTAAAATATATTTTAGTGTGCTTTTGCAGAATAAATATATTGTTGGAAATATCTTTATTACAGTGATATTTTAATAAGATCTGATTATAGGGAACCATAACCGGGCCCCAGCAGAATGAAAGAATATAACTTTTTGGGGTCTGGAAATTAAAGGGAACTGTAGAACATTGCAAGTAGAGAGGTCAAATGCAGAAAGGATAAGGTCTTGTTCCTTTCATATTTATACATCTTACTGTAAATGCCCTCCTGTTGAAATTGCCTTCTTCATGTGCCTATTAAAAGCTCACAGTCCTACCTTGCATTTTGCTATTCTAGTCAAGAATCCCATTACCACGAGACCAAAAAAAAATGACTTTAAGTTTTACTACTTCTTGTGGATATTTATGGAAAACTATTTCCCTATTTTCTGTGCATTTATTATCCAGATCTTGAGATTTGCCAGAACCAATCAATGTAGTCTTGAAGCAGAAAAATCAACTTTCAGAACAATCAGCACTTGAGCTAAATCATTTGGGAGAACAGGGAGAGTATGATTGTGGAGATAAACTTCTGAGGCAGAGAGATTTGTGCTTCCTTATATGGTATCTTCTTTCAAGAACTTTGATTCACAGCATTTATTATTCATAAGAATTATTACCAAGTACTCTATTAATCTTAGAGACAGTGAGAACTATGCTGCTGAAAATATGAGCAAAGCTTTGGTTCACAGTGCAGCAAAAGATACATACCCTGACAAAAAGTGTTTAAAAATCAGTTTCATCACTCCAGCCTCCATTTTTTTCCAAAATAAGTAAAGCTTTTATATAGTCTAGCCCATCATTAAAATGGTGCTGTAGAAATACAATAAATAAATATTTTAGAAATATAGAGAGAGGAATAACTAGAAGTATATATAGATGAACAAGGTGAAAGTGATACCAGACAAGACCCATTTGAAGATAAGAAATTTGTACCTAACCACGACGTTGCCAACATGTCAAATGTGGCTGTTATATTATGACATAAATTCTACATTTTTGTACTTGCATTCTGAAAAGGCATTATATTTTTGTACTTGCGTATAAGTGTATAATGGATGCAAGGATCAGAGATTGGGTCATAGTGTTGCAATACATGTTTTATCAATTGCTCTCCCTACCTTTCCTCTTCCACAAATGTACATGCAATTATCATATTGCAAAGAAATTATACTTGGGCCAGCCTTACAGGTAGGAAAGTTTCTTATCACTTAGCTGAGTAGCAATGCAATGCAGGCTTGGTACATGGGCGATTACATATTCTATCTGAAACACAATTGGGTAATAGTGGTACTTGCAAAAATCAATGAAGGTAGCTTTATTTCTCTGGTATGGGAAAATAGATTCCCATAACAATAATTTGAAATCAAAATTAGCAACTTTCTAGGTTGGAGGGGGGGTTGTATTAAAAGTTTTTTCTGCTGGAAAGACATTGGGAAAAATATCAAATCATCATCTGTTGACTTTAACAGAATTAATATATATTCATAAAGATTGTACAATGCTGTTTTATTAAAAGGGGGGACGTAAATAAACACCTACCATCCTATAGCAATATTTTAGGGATTACCAGAAAATATAACTTTTTGATCCAGAGAGGTGCTTAAATAAAGATACAAAGAAATCTCCTCCGGTTGCAATATTTTCTCAAATTTTAAAATATTCATTTACATTTTTTATCTTCCTGGATTTAAGAAGAAGAATAAATGTAATATATGCAGCGAGTGCTTCAGAGTTCTTAATGTTTTCAATTT
Organism: Pseudoxenodon macrops; assembly: GCA_032467955.1. NCBI lineage: Eukaryota > Metazoa > Chordata > Lepidosauria > Squamata > Pseudoxenodontidae > Pseudoxenodon > Pseudoxenodon macrops. The sequence goes on along the minus strand of JANHFT010003681.1, from coordinate 282,389 downwards.
GCCATTAAAAAGCATGTGCTGTCTTCAAAGTTTCAGGTTTAGGAAGAAAAAATATTATCTTAAAACAACCTTAAGCAGTACCAAGTATTGGAAAATTCCAAGCGGGAACTTGACTCAGCATTTTAGAAACTTTATCTTTGAGACTTATAGTTTGTGAACGCAGAAGCTTTCTAAAAGTGTGCCTTTTTTTTCTTTTTTACAAAATGAGGCTTACTTTGAATTCTTATTATCTTATGTTCATATTTTTGTGCTGTAGTTCTTAAACTAAAGGGGAGGGGAATTAAGAGGTTATGCATATTGTCACGGAAGACAGCTTTTGTTTACCCAAGCCTTGTTTACATAAAAGCTCTTTGCAGACTGACACCTCCCCACCCCCACCCCACAGTCTATGGGTCCTAAACCAATGTCAGAGGCTGTCTGGGTATTTTTTTCCCACGTCTTGCCCCACTATGCTGGTAACAATAGAGACCCATTAACGTTTGGCCCTTCAAGTTAGTACAGCCCAAGCCTCAGTTTCAGGACGTCTGCCCAATATGTAAAATAAAGGAATGAATAGATTCCTTGGAAACAATGATCACAAGACCTGGCTGAGCTAACCCTGACAGCATGTGGTAATTTTCCAGCCCACTGACCCTGCAAAAAGAGTTCCAACACAATGCTCTGACTGCAAGACCGGTTGGGCCTGAATAGCTGCAAACAAGTGTAGAATATCTGATGATGTCATATATACAATTTGACAGATGGGACAGCAGCATTCTCCCCCCCCCCTCCATCAAAACAAAACAAAACAACTATTTTCTTTCACACTCTTCTATCCCATAATCATCCTGACCATCAAATAACATAGTCAAGCAACAATACAATATGGAAGCTTCAAGCAGTTAAATCATTGCATTGGTTCTTGGTAGAGGCATGACAGTCGTAAGAGTTGCTAAGGCTGATGGGAACACACTATGTTTTTGCCTGGCAACTTCCCTGTGAGTCTCAGGCTCTTCTTACAGAATCTGCTAAACTTGCAAAAAAAACATAGTCTACATGCCTCTACTCCAAAGATGAGAAATCTACTTTCCTGTGTTCTAAAGGACTTATGATAGTTGAGGTCAAAAATATGAGCAAAACAGCATGTTGTCTACTCTTCATGTATTACATTTATCAAGAAGGCTGGTAATTTATGAATAATGAATAGACTGACCATGTAACTGTATTCAGGATTCCATGAGATTACTCACAATAATTAAATAAAGGATTGGAATTCTGGGCAAGAAGTAGGAACAAAAAATTAATAAGTTAATGCTCCATTTTTCTTATGGCCCAGACCTAGTTAGAAAAGAATGACATCAACAAAACGTTTGCAATAATTTATATGCACCCATATCATTACTATATAGTATTTTAAAACAAATACACTATAACTTCATCTAAATTGTAAGAGTATGAGCAGATAATTTGTATTCCTCCCTTTCCGTTTTACTCTTCATATATTAACTCTGAATAAGAAACTTCAAGAATGTTGCTTATTCTTCCAAATTTTTTATCTTTAAATCTGTCTAGACTATATGCTCATCAACTACTGTGCTGTGAAGAGTTTCAGTTTGAGTACACATTGGCACCAGGTTCACCAGTATTTGGGGGGGGTGTCTGCTACAATATTTTTTTTTAATTTTTAACAAGGCATTGTCTAGCATATATTGGGACAAATATTTCTCAGGCAGATAGCTCCATTTGACCTTTGAACTAAAATTAATATTAAGGTTTCATATGACCATTCCCTATATATGCTATTTCTCCATATACCGGTATTTAAACAATTATTTCTTCTTCTGTCAGATTAAAACACAATCACAATCACAATCACAATTTCATGTTCTTTGCTTTAGATATTACAGAATTACAATTATCAGCATCACTTGTCTTGATGGATAAAATGGAAATTATTATTTTACAACATTTACAATATTTTATAGATGAAAGAAAAATAAGAAAACTGATAATCAGAATATTTAACATTTTTAAAACAATATACTTAACAGTGTTTTAAAGACTAATTAGAATTTATATATTTGAATCTACAAGAATATATATTCATTTATTTTTTTAATTACTGGAAAAATCGAAGTAGGATCAAGATAATTCTGAGCACTAAGGTATTTGACAGCTTAGCTGAAGATACTACACATAAAAATATGATGATTAACTGACAGCTTGTCAGTTTCTCTATATAGATCAGTTTCTCAACCTGGGCAGCTTTAACATGTGTGGACTTCAGTCCCCCAAATTTCCTAGCAGCTGGGGAATTCCGGGAGCTGAAGTTTACACATTTTAGAGCTGCCAAGGTTGCGAAACACTGATCTAAATCATACATTATGGGGTGGATATTTTTGTTAGAATTTTAAATTTATCTTGACAATACTGATGGCAGCCAAGTATAATGTGACTAGGGAGACTGGACTTTGAAAATGTATCTAATCCAGATTTTTAAAAAGCTCTAGAATTCTGCCTTTTTTTCTCAGCTTGTCCCATCTTAATCTGGATAGCATTTATGATCAAATAGTCATGAGAGAGACAGCAGAAGGAAGAAGTGACATATCTTCATTCAAGTACAGAATGGTAGAAATAGATGAAATAAATACTTATTTTATAGATATGAAAACCATTTTTTGCTGGAACCCTGTGTCTTTAGAGAAGGTGTAATCATCAGAGATGGCTCCCTTAAGGCTGTTAATGTATAAAAATCCCACACTGTGTTTTACAAGGATGTAATTTTCATCTTGGGGTTCCTCTGACTAAACAGCTCAACTTAGCTCTTTGGTTTCTGACATCAGAGAAATCCTCAGGGAAATTATAGCCTTGGGAATATCCTGTGGTTGCTCTTATTTCATCTCAAAATTTTTGGACAACTCACATATCACAAAAGAGGAAGTTAACAGTAAGCAGTAAAAATACTATAATGTTTATTTAATGTGCAAGATATAAAATTAAAGGCAATCTTGAAACTAGAGTTTTTAAAGGAACAATCCTGCAGGTTTTTGTTTTGTGTGCACAGCTGGTACAGTTTTTGCCTTGGAGTAGCATTCATTATGTCCTATATTGCACATTTAAAAAGCTTCAGAATAAAGTGACCCAGGAACTAGTTGCAGGCTGATTATGATATTTTTTAAAAACCGGTCTCCTGCGTTAGAGCAATGTGAAGATAGTAGCAGGTTGCCAATTACTGGTACAGCTTGCCCTTAAGCACTACTCAAACCTTACTGAAATAGATGGGGAAAGTACTTTGTCAGATTGTACTCTAGAATTTGTTTGCTTTGTCTTTTCAGATATAACTCTTCTGGAAGAGCACAAGGTTGGACAGAAAGGTAATCTAAGTGGTTAGTAGCTCACAGGATGGTTTAATACCAAACATCTCCTGTTAAGAGGTGGTAGGGGAGAGGGCATAGGCCCAAAGAATGGCAGGAAGAGCAAATATTCTGGCAATGGTCAGATAAGCTGAGTTTGAGCCTACGCCAAGGAAATGGCCTAAGAAAACATCTCAGAGAAGCTCCTCTGTAGTTCACACAAAGGTAAAGTGAGGGAAAGGTAAATAATGTTTAGATTTGCAAGATTCTGTTACTATAATTGTTATAATAAATTAGTCCTGATCTCTATGGCACTAATTTTTTAGTCTTTATTGTTGAGCTGACAGCAGGAAAGATATCTGCTAAGAAAAATAGAGAGCCACTACCAGTCAGAGTACAGAGCACAAGGTAGAGGAACTAATAATACAATTCTGTATAAAACAGATGTAAATGATTTTACAGAATGGCTTATTTATGTTATGGTATGTGGGAAAGACCTTGGGAGTGTGGGCAAAGTTTCGGGACTATAAAGGAAATGGGGGAATGGTGAGAAAAAATGTACTTTCAGAATTGCAAAATTGATTTTGATCTCGTGGAGTAAACCAAATACAAATCACGAGCAGAGGAGTTAATTCTACCGCCCTGAGTCTTTCGAGAGAAGGGCGGTATAAAAATTTAATAAATAAATAAATAAAAATAAATAATAAAATACTTTATGGTAAAACTACATTGATTGACAGACAATTGCCCACCTACTACCCAGTTGCAGGCTATTCTGTCTCTTCTGTGATCTTTCCCTTGGCAGTGCCTCTTTGCCCAGTCTCCCAAATTCCTTCTCACATACCATTACAATTTATTATGCATGTATTTGCCATATCTGAACAATTATTAGAAATTATTTATTCATTCGTTTTATTTAATTTGATGCTGCCAAATTACTCTGGGCAGTTTAAAATACAACTAGCAATTTAAAAAACAATATAATAAGAAACAGCAAACAACAAAACCAAATTGGAAAAGAACAAGGAGAAAAAAGAATAAGATACTCCCAAATACCCCACCAACACCTAACCCAAGATGGTAGAATAGCCAATAGCCCTCTCCCTCTTTATCTCCAGAATGCCACAGCGTAGCTCTGTATTTATCTGTTCTCATTTGCTTTTTATTCAAAAATTAAATCCTGATAGACAGCTGTGAATTTTGTGCATATATCATAATTGATGTATCTGCCATTTTGATAGATTGCAGTATTCTGATATAATTGATTAATTAAATCAGAATACCACAATCTACATATTTAGCCATTACCTCACTTTACAGAATAGTTCTTAGCACCAGAATATTTTAGTGTAACTTGGAAAAAGAAAAAGTTTACAGAATAGAAGAAGAAAAAATACAGGCTTTAAAGAAAAGTTAAGCCACATTAATCCAGATATCTGGGTGGTAACATAATTATAGAAATAACCAGACTGTCCCAAGTCCTTGTGACTCTGGGTGATGTACAACACAACAGCTAAAAAAAATTCCAGCAAACTTGGAAATCAAAAATAAATAATAAACAGATAAAATAAATAGATAAAACCAATAAAGGAAAACAAACATCACTTAATTTATACAGCCGTTTGTAGGATCCCTGTGACTCCCCAAAGTTGGTGAAAAAACATGTTTTAAGTGTCTTCCAGAAGGCCAACAGAGATGGGGCTAACCTCAATTTGAAGGGATAATGTTACCAAGGGGAGGAATCACACCAGAAAAGGCACACACTGCCTACTACAGTTGCTTTATATATTGAACCACCTGCATATCCTTCCTCCCTGTTTTACCTGTTTTCCCACAATTAAGTGTAAACTATGGCTTGGACTGAGCACAAATTTCTTTGTTTAAAAAGAGAAGTCTAAATTACTGTTCTAAGACTCTAAATATCTGCATTTTGTGCTTGCTACTCACTGCTTCTTGAGAGCAGGAATAAATTATGTTTTGGTCCTCCCACTCCCAGCCCATTGCAAATGCACCCAATGCCCTGGTTTTCTAGCTTCATCCCAAACAAAGCGATCTTAAGCGCTGCAGTGCTTCACTCCACTCTAGAAACCATGCCTGGAATTCCCCCTCCTTCCAGAAGCTAGTAGCTGTTCATTGTGGGCAGCCAGGACACAAGGTTCTCTGTTGAACAACCACTCCTGTTTTCTTTTTTAAACACTCTTTCAATTGTTTCAACAATGATCTGTTAAGCCATTGAGCTATCTCTAATGCTATAAACACACTCTCCGTTTGCCCCTGACCTCTCCCACTGGGCAACCTTTCAGACCTTTTATCTTTTCAACATATTGGTAGTCCTCAATTTACAACAGCAATTTCCATCACTAAGGGGAAAACTCCACCTGATCAATTTGTGACTTCCTTGTCAATAAATCATGATCATGTGACCCTGGAATACTGCAACTATCATAAGTGTAAATCAGATCCAAGTATCCAGGTCCAATCACACGGCTGTGAGGTGCTGAGAAAGCTGGAGTTTCAAGGGTTGGTCATAAGCCCAATCTGTTCAGTGCCATTATATCTTCAAGTAGTTCTAAACAAGCTAGCTGAAGACTTCCTGCATTTAAGGAGAAAGTTGAGAAGCTGTTTCTGTGAAGCTGAATAATCAGCTCTTCCATGCTAAAAATGTATCTATGGACTTACAGGATAACAGTTTTGATTATTGTAGCAGCAGAGCTACAGGGGAAAGGGGGGGAAGAAAAAGTCAGCATTAATGTCCAAAAGTCTGCCATAGAATCCAAGGAGATCATCTGGAAAGCAATGGAAAGATATGGAGACTAGTGAGGAAAGGACAACCCGTGAAAGAAAGGCAGGTGTTGATAGACTGAAGTGGTCCAGGCAGGAGCCAGCCAAGGCTGGGATGATGCGCAGTCTAGAGAAATTACAACCACTGCAACCACTGCTGGATTGGTCATTCCTCTGCTTGTTGTCCTTCCATTCTTGCAAGGAAATGCAAGGGCAGGATTAAAATGCAGGCCTAGCACAGACATGACCAAATCTGGCTTTGCAGTGACTGTAGTCTCGATCAAGCATCATCTGAGCCTCACTGCTACAGTCTATAATCAGTAGTATGCAATTGTCTCTCACTCTCTTTAAATCTAGCTACATCAATTGTAGATAGCTCCGCCACCCAGCTTCTGTTTCCCACATCTGGCGTTATAAATGGCCAATATTCTAAGAGCTAGATTTTCTATGCACAATTATTTTACAACTTGTAAAATCAAGATAATATAAGCTGAGCCAGCAAATATGAAGGTATGATAATCAGTGCACATTACTGTGGATTATTCATGCTGCTATTAGCTGGAGAGGTACAACACCTGAATAATTAGATATATAATTACATATTCAAATGTTTTGACTCTTGTTTTAAATTAAAAGATATTTCAGCTTCAGGAAAGGACTTTTTTCTTTCCCTCTTCTCTCTTTCTCTTTCTCTATGTATATATATTCAAGTCGTAGAGGTTTTCACTATCACTTAATTTTTAAAGGCATTTTATAATCATTTGGAAGAATGCTTATGTAGCAGTTAGATATCTATCTGTTTGCTTACCATTAGAAACTCTTGAAGTAGTTTCAAGTGAAATTCAAACTATTAAAACTTAGTCTAAGGTGATGTGTAAAAAGTATGTAAAAACATGCAAAATAAAATAAGCTGTAACATAAACAATAAGTAGAGAATAAAAGAAGAAATACAAAAACTAAAAAGATTGCAACAGCATTAACACATTTATTAAAAGGACTGAGGAATAAAAAAATTCACCTGGCATTGAAAAGATAATAAGGTGCACTTAAATGAAGGGGGCATTCTAAAGTTGGGGAAACACCACTACAAGGCCACTGTTATGTATCAGAGAACACCAGTAGTGGGATTCAATTTTTTGTACTACCGGTTCTGTGGCCGTGGGCTCGTGGGCATGGCTTGGTGGGCGTGGCAGGGAAAGGATACTGTAAAATCTTCATTCCCACCTCACTCCAGGGGAAGGTTACTGCAAAATTCCCATTTCCTCCCAATCAGCTGGTGCTTGGGAGGCAGAGAATAGATGGGGGCGGGGCCAGTCAGAGGGGGTATTTACCGGTTCTCCGAACTACTCAACATTTTTGCTACCAGTTTTCCAGAACTGATCAGAACCTGCTGAAACCCACCTCTGGAGACCACCCAAAGTAAGGACAAGTAGGATTATCTTAATATAAAGTGAGGAATATAAGGGAGGAGGCATTTCTTCATACACTATGAACCTAAACAGTGAAGGTTTTATAGGTTAATACTAACTTATTGAATTGATATCAGAAACAATCTTGGAGGCCATGCAAATAATGAAGCATGGCTTGCTGTGGTCATATCACCCAATTGCCAGTCACAATTTACCCAGTAATTTCGATAAAGTCAGTAATTTCTCTGTAATACTGGGTATAAGCAGAAATTTCTGAACTGGCAGCAAGAACAATCTCATTAGAATCCTAACAAGTACTGTACAGTGTACTTGAGAACTTGGTCTGATTTTTATTCTTCCTTCCAAAGTTTACTTAAGTTTTGATTCAGTGAGGCTCCTCTGGTAGAAAGACTTAAACAAACTGGCAGGGAACAGTTTTTTTATAAAGGATTTTTTATCACAGGAAAAACCAAATGGGGGCCACAGCCAATGAGGAAAGCCCAATCTAATGGAGTAGATTGAAAGATCAACCAATGGATCAGTATTTGGTTGTTGTGAAAAAAGTGGAATCTGCATAGGTAGAAACACTTTCTGGTTGCTTTGACATGGCAAATTAAGTCAATTGCTAGAAGTTGTGTGTAGCTCAAACTATTCTTAATTTACAGTGTGCAACCAAGATACGTTGGGAAGGGGAAGGGTCAAGAGCTCTACTCTGAATTTCCAAGTTGTGGAGGCAAATCTTTTTGTCATTCATTGCATGTAGGAACTATTTGTCATTTGAATGCATGGAAAAAACTAGAAATACAAAAACATGAAATAGCACAGCATTGAAATATACCATACATTCATAGACCAAATGGAGAAAATGGATGAAAAATAAAATATTTTGCATTAAGATATAGCTGTGGTTGGCAGAGACAATCTAGGTGTTAACAATTGACAGACAATTTCATAAACCTTATCCTTTGGGGGTTCTTTGCCTTTGAAACTAGATTTGAGCTGACACCAATTCAGAGAATGTCATGTTGTTTTCTGAGAATCCCTCCAATAGAGATCTGTCCTTGGATTATTTTCAACAAAGAAGGACACATAGCCATCAATGCATTGTACAGAATGCTTTATTTCCTTCTTTCCCCTTTGATGATAACAAACAAGGATAAGGAAGGAGGATCTATCTGTGTTCCCACTTTTTGGTCTTTCTCTTTTACTGCTGAGTGCTAGGCTTCAGCTTAAATTTTTTAGAACACTCTCTGATGTGCATACTTCGATATCTTGGGAGAAACTAGAAAAATAACCTGTACTATTGCCATTACAAATGATGAAGCCTTTCCCACAAATTCTCTTCACACAGATGAAATAGAAAATATGCAAGTCAAGGTGATGCCCCAAATTATAAATAAAGCTTCCTTCTAAACAGACAGCACTCTTGGGACACATCCAAGCCATTTTCTTGGCAACAATTTGTGATTTGCCTTAGAGAATAGAAGAGAAGAGAAGAGAAGAGAAGAGAAGAGAAGAGAAGAGAAGAGAAGAGAATTCTTTATTGGCCAAGTG